>APFE030719321.1:145443-161756 GCA_000404065.3 Pinus taeda | reverse complement strand
GTGGCGGTTATTCCTTGGAAGTTGTGCCTATGGTTTTGGACCATGGTGTCTCGACGGACGTGTTGATCCCTAGTTTTTGAGTTGATGGTATTGGTTTGTTATGGTTTTGGACCATGGTATTGAGCAAGGCCTAAGGCTATATAAGGAGAAGATCATTAGGCAAAGGTGCAAGAAATGGGTGTCTGATGAAGTGAGAAGATCTGGTATTTACTGGTTATCTGTTCAGGATGCTTGGAAAGGGTCGGATCTGATAGCGAAGACATAAGTAATTATTTCTAGATCTGCACGCGGGTTGCCTTTGGAGAAAGTGCGTATACACGCGGTTTTGGTACAGTGAAGTAGCGTATGCATAATAAGGTTTGATATTTCAGGTTGCTGTTGATTCTGGTGGTTGTTGCAGAGTTCTGGGCTCTGGTTTGGGTTCTGTGTTCTTGACGACAGGGTTTAAGTGATTCAGTATTGGGTTGTTTGATGAATTATGATGCAAGTATAAGTTGATTATTGTATTGCAGTAATGTTTGTTTTGTACTCTTGGATCCAGTCTGAAAATTGATGAAACGTGGTCCCTGAATAAAAGAAGGTCGTAGCCTTCTGTAGGGTCAGCACCTACGTACTAGTAAATGGATCAGCTAGTACAAGAGCTAAGAGGGTTGTAGCCCTCTGCAGGTTGTAGCCTGCGTACTGGTAAAGGACTGCACCAGTACATTGTAAAAGAGGTTTCTTATTAAAGAAGAAAGAGACAAATTGCAGCAGATGGTTTTCACCCACATTGGGTTTCCACCTTATATCATGGTGTTCATGTGTGTGGTTTTTGTGTGATGTTCTGTTCTGTTATACTGCACCTGTTAACTGTTGATATGGTTAATAATGTTCTGATGTATCTGCTGAAGATTAAGCTAACTGAATTATAAGATCTCTGGATATATGCAAGTTGCATTAGACACAGTAGCGTGTACACGCGGGTTAACTTAATTAAAGTAGCGTATATGTTTATGAGTATGAAATTGGAAAGGTTTTACTGATCTGACAATACTGATTCACCCCCCCCTCTCAGCATTATTTCCAACACCTTTGAAGGAGGGCTTTATCCCTTTGAAGGAGGACCTAGTAACTTCCCTCCATTGCACTATAAATTAAGGCATTGGATCAGTTGCTGGAGAGGTTAGAAGCTGAACATTTTGAGGGTAAATGCTGATGGAATTGGGACTTCCTAGTTAAAATTGAGAGGAGAGATCACATACCTTTTGGTTTCATTGGGAAGTGAGTGAAACTTGTCAAAGTAGAGGAGACTTCTTGTCGGACCCTGGGAGGAGCTTTGATAGCATCAAGGCACAGGTTGTAAATTTCTTCTTCATTTGAATTAATACAATCAGATTCATTTTTCTCAACAAATTGTCTTATGTGGTTTGTTTCATAATCTCCTTGATCATTATGATGAATATGCTTTATGATATTGGCTTTTCAGGTGCTATTTAATTTGTTTGCTTGTTTGTGTTTGCAGACTTACACTTCAAGGAAGCTCATTTGGAGCGAGGGAGCGAGGCTTCCACAAACTTGCACTGGATCCAAGGTAGGCCTAAAACACTTGTTTGCCTTTGTTTTGATTCCATATTTAGAGAAAGATAGTTTTTGATTGGCTTGCTTGTCACTAGATATCTTTAGATACTAGGAAGGTCAATCTTGTTCGCAACCTCGACTCATTCCGCATGACATTGCAGTTGACTTTGAATAAGAAATAATCCACGAGGAGATCATTCCTCATCCATCCATATCTTCCTTGGTTGAGCTGGAGCATCTGAACCTTGTTGACAATGGAGATAGCTGCAGAAATCCAGATTAGCTGTAGAAACAGGCCAATTCCGTAGTCAAATTGATACTTTAACAAAACAATAAGGTATATAGAAAAATATGAAGAAGAAGACATTTAAGTGCTTATCTTTAACAAAAACTTGTGTCTATTGCATTATTTAGGTGATAGGTATAGGTAAAAAGGAAGAAGTATAAGCAAAAAGGGTGTCAAGGTAAGATAGTAATTGGACTCCACTTTCTCCCATGCCGGAGGTTCTGTATGTCCTCATACAATTAATCATTGTCATTCTCTTGTTCCTTATGATTATCGCCTTCAGGATTCAATTTTTTCTTCTTTCTGGCAACCACTAACATCCTTGGTTTCCTCATGAGGATTTTGTATTTTAGGTTGATGATTTCTCTTT
The DNA here is from genome assembly GCA_000404065.3 of Pinus taeda. Lineage (NCBI taxonomy): Eukaryota > Viridiplantae > Streptophyta > Pinopsida > Pinales > Pinaceae > Pinus > Pinus taeda. The sequence continues at coordinate 159,543 of APFE030719321.1, read as the reverse complement.
GCATTGCCCTATTCTCTTTCTTCAGCTTTTTGTTATTTTTGTACCACAAACTCAAATGAAGGATAAGGTTGTCACTTTTTTGCAATTTGAATCCCATTTTGTGATTTCAATGTCTGATTTTCATTCTTGAGATATCTGTTTAATGTCTCTAGCTCAAAGATTTCTTGCTTTAAAACATTGGATGCTGAAGGTTCTTGTGGCTCATTAAACTAATTGCTTCCTTCTCCAGGACTTCGGATTGATTCTTTAGTTGCTTATTCCTTTCTTTCTAATGACTCTATGTAGTCATAAATCTCTTGTTGAATAGGGTCAACACCTGGACTGTGCACTGGAATTTTCGGAGGTGAATTGCAGGGTGGTGATGACACTCTTGGTGATAGTTTTGGTGATCCTTCCTGGGAACCTTCCTGGTTTTCAGTTGACTCATTTTCCTCGAGATCAATATATTTCGTAGCTCCTGAGACTGCTTGTTACATTGTGTTCAACCTAGTACTCCTCCTTAGTCCCGAGGTCTATAATCTTTATGCTTTCCTTATTTTGGTTTTTGGATTTTCTTCTTGAGGAAGGGTCTCAGTTTGTGGTAAGTCTTCTATTCTTTCGCTAGCTTTCTTCCTTCTAAGATTTCCCCTTTTTATTTTCTGCAAAATATCCACTATGGGCAGTTCATCTTCTGACAATTCTTGTTGAGACTGGGGTTTTTTTATTGTTTCCACTATTCTCTTCTTTCCCCTGAGAGTTCTACTATTGTTGGGTTGTTCAAGAGCTTTTTCTTCAAAATGGTTTCTTACCAAAAAAAATTACTAGTTATCCCCTACACTCTGGAGGTGGAATTCAACCAAGATCTTTACCAATCCATGATGATACATGGTACTGTCTATGAATTGAATCTTCTTTTGAACATTCATGGACATTTTATTAATACTATGCAAGAGGAAATAAGGAATATTCATCTTGTGTTCCTCACGAAAATGCATCATTATCCTAATGTGGTAGAAATACATGTATCCAGACCGACCCTCACAAGTAATAAATTTCTGAAGTGCAATAAGTAAATTCGTCCATTTACTCTTAAGAGTTGTACTAGGAATACCTTTCTTGAAGACTGTGGTATCCATGTTTGGATTTTTCAAGAAGACTCTCCAATCTTATCCATTGATTCCCCTATTTTTGAACCATTTCTCTCTGTGTCTTGGCAATTCAATAGCTTCTGCAATCAGAGACTCTACTATAGTGAACTTAATGTCCCCTATCTCAACCTCTGTTCCATCAAACGAGCATGCAAAAGTCTTCGTCACTTCCATGTGGAAACCATTGAATTTCTCTATGAATTGTAACCATTGTATTTTCTACAACAACTCCCTACTATGAGGATATCCTTCTAAGAATTTCTTTCTTGCTAGCTCGGTTTGGATAATAACACCCATTATGGAGGATTCTTCGTCTCAAGGACTACTTATTTTGACAGGAGAAATGGTGTTGGTAGGGTTTCGGTTAGTGGTGGAGAGATAGAAAGGTTATATGAATTCAGAGAAATGGAAGAACATATGAATTATAATGAAGGCCGTGGGAATGAATTTGACCGTTGGAGCGCATTCAAAATAATGATTCAATGATTTACTTCAAACGATTCAGAATAAGGACAAGACAAAGGTTTTAAGTGGTGGTTTATGATGATTTTGACAGGTGACCTTCACCCTTAGTTTGCAATGATTTCAACTCTATTTTGGCAATGCTATGTCTTCTTAGTTCATATATGCAATATATTAATCCTCATTGTTAAATTAAAGTATCACATACCTTTGATTAACTTTGCTAACCTTAATTGTTCTTTGATATCTCCTGTAGGTACTATGCACTACCAATTATCATTCAACTCAAATCACAAAGTGTTCCTATCAAGTGGCTTCCAAAAATTATTAGTGATGCAAAAACTTGTCCTAGTTGTAGAAACTTGTCCGAGTTGCAGAAAGTTGTTTATTTTGTAGCTGAAAAGAAAAAAAACTTTAAGAAAGGAACTTTATTTTTGAAAAGAAAATTTAAGGTGCTGACAGGAGTTGGTTTTCACTTCAATTTTTTTGTATAAACATGCCAACAACATGTTGATTTTCATGTTTATACCTCTTATTATTATTATTTATATATTTTAATATATATAATTTATTTATCATTTTTTTTTGGAAACAGAAAAATCGAATAAAATTTCTAAGGTGGAAAAGAAGGAGCACTCTTTTCAATCATCTTCAATTCTGAATTATCTTGGAAAATTTTGAAAAATTATTCTTTTGTCAATGACTTCTGATAAAGTTTGAGTCGATGTCCATTTACTAAAAGAGAGAATTTTCTCTTCATCAATAATCTTGATTCTAACTGCACCATTGTCAAAGACATTTTCAACTTCATAAGGTCCAAGCCAGTGGGTTTTGGAATATATATATATATCTATACTATATCTATATATATATATATATCTATATATATATATATAATAATATAGTTTATTTATCATTTTTTTTTGAAATAGGAAATCGAGTAAACTTTCTAAGGTGGAAAAGAAGGAGAACTCTTTTCAACCATCTTTAATTCTGAATTATCTTGGAGAATTTTGACAAATTCTTCTTTTGTCAATGGCTTCTGATAAATTATGAGTTGATTTCCATTTACTAAAAGAAGAATTTTCTCTTCATCAATAGTCCTGATTCTAATTGCACCAATGTCAAAGACATTTTCAACTTCATAAGGTCCAAGCCAGTGGGTTTGGAATTTCCCTTGAAAATTTTTGAATTTTGAATCAAAGAGTAATGCTCAATCTCTTGGATGAAATTTTCTTTCTTTAATGTACTTATCGTGCCATCTAGATCTTTGTTGTTGAACTAGGTTGGTTCTCTAGAGGGCTTCATGTCTTATTTCATCAACCTCATTAAGTTGGTTCATCCTTTGCTTTTGTGCTTCTGATAAGTCAAGATCTAGCTGGACTGCTATTTTATAAATATGGATATGGAAATCTATTGGAAGTAAGACTTGCTTCCCATACACAAGTTCATAGGGAGTATGTCCTATAGTACTTCTCCATGTAGTTCTATAAGCCCACAAAGCTTCTGGAAGCTTTTTTGCCCAATCCTTCATGTGTTAGTGTACAATCTTGGTAAGGATTGCTTCAATCACTTTATTTGTAGACTCAACTTTTCCATTGGCTTGTGGATGGTATGGAGTAGACTTCCGATGTTTGATTCTGTATTGCTCCATAAGATTCTGCACTAATTTTGATGTGAACTGTGTTCCTTGATCTATTACAATTTCTCTTGGAACACCAAACTAGTGAAAATATCCTCAAAAAGAAATGAAACTACAACATTTTCAGTAGCAAAAGGAAGTGCTTTAGCTTCTACCCATTTAGTGAAATAATCAATACATACCAGAATATATCTCTTTTGCTTTGAAGGTAGGTTGATTGGTCCAACAAAATCTAGTGCCCACATTTCAAATGGTTCAATTAGTACCTGTGGTTGTAATGGCATTTTGTTTGAAAGCATGGGTTTGCCCATTCTCTCACAACTATCACATATTTTAACATATTCCTTGGTATCCATAAAAATGGAAGGCCAATAAGATCCTAAAAGTAAGACTTTATAAGTAGTTCTTTTGTCAGAAAAATGTCCTCCACATGGTTCATCATGGCAAGCTTTAAGTATTTATGGTATTTCATCCTCTCGAACACATCTTCTGATGATGAGATCTGGTCCTATTTTGTGTAACTCTTCATTTATCCATGAATAAGATGCGCTATTGTGGACTATTGTCCTATTTTCTCTAGGAGACAAATGAAATGGCATTTTCCCTGTAGCTAAATAGTTAGCAATATCTTCATACCAAGGTGATTTCGTAGATATTGCAAAAAGATATTCATCGGGAAATTTATCCTCAACATGTTGATCATAATTATCATTTTGAATTCTAGATAAAAAGTCAGTAATTGTGTTTTGTTTTTGGGCCTATCTAGAATGGTGATGTTAGATTCTTGTAATAATAAGAGCCATCTGGTTATTCTCCCATTAATGATTGGTTTATTCATTAGGTATCTAATGGCAGAATGGTCTGTGTGAATGAAAGTTTCATAGCCAGTTATATAATGTATGAATTTGTTAATGGCATGAACTACAAATAAAAACTCCTTCTCAGTTACAATATAATTTAACTCTGCAGGAGTAAAATTTTTACTGGTATAATAGATTACATAAGGAGTAAGATATTTTTTCCCTAACACAGCTCCTAAGGCTGAATCTGAAGCATCAGTTGAGATATGGAAAGGTAATTTCCAATTAGGTCCTTTTAAAATAGGTGCTTCAGAAATTCTCCTTTTCAACGTTTCAATGGAAGTTTGACATTCAGAATCCCATTTGAATTCACAGTCCTTGGTAAGAAGTTTAAAGAGTTGAGATGCAATTTTTTGTGAATTTTTCTATAAATCTTCTATAGTATCTAGTAAAACCAAGAAAACTCCTAAAATCTCGTTGGCAGTTTGGCACTGATAACTTAGAAATGACTTCGACTTTAGATGAGTCCACCTTAATTCCATTTCCTAAAATATGGTTACCTAAAACAATTCCTTCGTTAAACATCATGAAACATCTCTTATGACTTAACGAGAGATTTGTTTCTTTACATCTTATTAACACTTTTTCTAAATTTCCAAGTGCTTCATTAAAAGAATCACCATAAACTGTGAAATCATCCATGTATACTTCCACACAATCATGAATAAGATCAGAGAAAATTTCAAGGACTTCTCTTTGGAATGTTGCTAGAGCATTGCATAATCGAACAGGAAGTACTCGGTAAGCATAAGTTCCCCATGGACAGGTGAATGTGGTTTTATCCTGATCTTTAGGTGCTACCTGAATCTGGTTATATCCACTAAAGCCATCCAAAAATGAAAATTACTTTCTCACTGCTAATGTGTCTAAGATTTGATCTATGAAAGGTAGTGGAAAGTGGTTTTTAATGTTGCTTTATTTAATTCCCTGTAATCGATGCATACTCTCTGTTTTCCATTTTTCTTTGGAATGATTGAAACTCACTGATTGTCTGATATCAAATAAATGAAATTTACATTTAATAGCTTTTTCAATTCCTACTTAACAAATTATTTTCGATTTGGGTTCATTCTTCGTTGTGGTTGTCTAACTGGTCTTGCACTTTTTTCAATGTAGATATGATGTATGCAAGTTTTAGGATCAATTCCTCTCATATCAGTGTATTCCCATGCAAAAGCAGAAGAATGTTTCTATAAGATTTCCACCAATTGATTCTTTTGTAGTTCTTCCAAGTTTTCATTAACATTCAAAGTTTTTAAGGAATTTAGACTTCGCCGAAAACTCTCTAAAACATTCAAAGTTTATGTGATTTCGCCGAAAACTCTCTAAACATTCAAAGTTTTAGCTAGAAAGATTTCTATTAAAGAATTCCCATTTTTTTCCATAGAGAGCAATGGTACTTGTCTAGATGAGAGATATTCATTTCGACTACGGTCATAATGTGAGGAAGATTCATTATTTTCCAATAGATTTAAAATTTGGTCTTCCTCTCTTACTTTTTCAGTATCAAAGATAGGTTGTATATCATCTTTATCATCTATCCATTCTTCATTTTTGTTTCTATTATTGTTCTTGCAGGAGGGTATAATGTAAATTTCTTTGTAGAATTTCCAGCTAAAATAAACATGTCACTTGATCGACAACTGATGAAAGAATCAGTTGTATCTAACCAAGGTCTTCCTAGCATTAATGGGTGTCCTCCTAGATTATTCTTAGGTGTTAAGACCATGAAATCAACAGGTCATTCCCAAGAATCTAAGGATACACAAAAATCCTCCAATACACCATCAGGTTTGATCACAGACATGTCTGCTAATTGTAATAGCGTTGGTGTGTATTGCAGGTTAGGAAGCCTAAGTGAGTCCATAACTTGTTTACTCATTATGTTTATGGTTTATCCTAGATCAATTAGTGTGTTTGGGATTTCAGTTCCATTGATGTGAATTTTTACAATGGGGCTTCATGGATCTAAATATTTTTGAATTGTCATTTTCCCCATCATGATGTTTGCAATTTTTCTGACTAATTGAATTCTTTTTATGTCCTTTTTTTATTTTTGAGATTTGAGTACTTAATTCCTTTATTGTTTCCGCAAAGATTGGTATTTCTTTTATAGCTTGTAACAAAGGGATTTTGATACAATCATTTCTTAATTCATCCAACATATCATAATCAGGCAATGTAATTTATTTTCCTACTCCATAAATTTTCAACCATTCAAGGAAAGGTGGCCTAATTGATGCCAAGGGTTGTTCTATGATAGGAGTATTTATTGGAACATTTTTTGTTTGATTATTTTCTTTCTGAGGGAGAGAGGTCTCTCCTTCTTCAAATTGATTTTTATCTTTTTGAAGATTTGGTCTCATTTACTGAGTAACAAAAAGGGGGTTTTCTTTGTAACACTATTCTAGAACTTAATTGGACATTATTTAGATCTAGTGGAGTTATTACATAGGTTTGAGGATTTTTCCCTACCATGTCGTAAACAGGTTGTTGTGGTATTTTATTATTAGGATTCAGAAGTGGTTGAGTGGGTAGTTGACTTGGTTTTTGTGGAAATGGTAGAGACAGTTGTGGGTTTTGATTTTGAACTTGGATTTGAGGTAATTGACTAGCTTGGGGAAGTTGATTAGGTTGGGGTAGAAATTGCGGTGGAAGATAGGATGGTGAATATTGTTGTTATTGAGCATAAGCCCATTAAGGAATTTTCCATCCTTGATTCCAAGGTTTTGATTGTGGCTGAGCCCAAGGTTACCAAGATGGATTCCAATTATTTTGTGAATATTGAGCAAATTGTTGCAGTCTAAAGCCTTGTGGTTGATTTGGTTGAGAGTTTTGCCTAGGTCTCTTGGCTATAAAGTAGAGAGGGTCTACTTGTTCTGGTATTCCTTCATCATTAAATAAAACCTTGAGACCTGGTAAAGAAGGGCATTCCTTGGTATCATGATTATCTGCACATATGACACATGTTTCTATAGCCTTTGAATCTAAGAGACACTCCCTTAGTGTGTGTTTCTTTCGACACTTAGGATAGAAAATAGATAATGCAACATTTTTAGATTTTCGCTTGTGTTGTTTTTTAAGGGTGTCTATTTGTTCACTTAGACTCCCTAAAATATATGTCTTGAAGGTATCAAGCAAACTTCCTAATTCTGCCTTGCTGACTGTCCCAGTTGTAGATTTATTAATTCTTGATAAGAGAGGGTCTCTATGACTCTTTCCAGTGCGTGCTTTACCCGTTGACGTATGTACACATAAATCACAAATATTTGCAAATGGTAAATGAGAAATATCTCCTTTCCCAGTTAAGTTAAGGAGATCGATCCATTCTTCTTTAATAGCTTTAAGTAGGAGGGCTTTTAGAGTTTCCTCATCCAAATTGTCCATTTTTGCTCTTTTAATATTGTAGACAAATCTTTCTACTAAGTCTTCAAGATTTTCATCTTCCTTTTGTGTCATTTTGAAGACTTCATCTTTAAGGTTACTAGGCATGCAATAATCTCTATATTTTCCTAGGAAATCCTCTTTCATTTGTTTCCATGTTCTTATAGAATGCACCCCTAGACTCATGAAACATTTTAATGTTGAATCCTTTAAGGTAGTAGGGAACAATTTTAGTTTTTGAGTATCATGCAAATAGTCATATGATCTGCATAATACTTCAAATTCAAATAGAAATATCTTTGGGTCTTCATTTATTTTTTCGTGGAAATTAGGAAGAATTGAGGGTGATATATTCTTCATTGTGAGAGTTGTATCTTCATCAAGAATAGGAAATCCAAAAAGATCCTGGTTTCCTCTACCTCTACCCCCTCCTCTATTCTTATCTCCGCCTCCTCCTCTACCTCTACCTCCTCCAATCCTATTTTCCTCAACATTGACATTGTGTACCTCTCCTTCCCCTTCCTTAGCCATGATAGATTCTTCAGAATCAATATAGGTTTTTTCTAATTCTTCTATCAATGATTGTTCAAAATAAGTTTCATGTTCCTCTTCTTCACTAGGAACTTCTAATTCTTCTCCCAAAATTTGTTGAACATGGAGGATAGAAAAACTACTCCTGTAGTTGGGGATATAGGATTTTCTTCAATTACAGCTTTAGTAGATGAAGTAGGTGAAGTTCTAGATTGGATTTATGATCTTGAGATTTTGGGAAGTCTTTGTCGACCTGCAAATGGAATCTAGGTTTGAGTAGATGGTATGGAATTTTGAAATCAAGGTGAAGTGAGTGGATTTGTGGGAATTAAACTTCTTCCTCATCCTAAAAATCTACCTCTAGAGTCTCTATCCATATGCATATCATGTTAATGATTTTTTTTTTTTAACTTCTATTTGTACTTTCCCGGTAATGGCGCCAAAATGTTTAGCCAATTTAATGTCCTTAAATTGTCAGCATAAATTATCGACCAGGGCAAGTATACCGATGAAGCACCAGTGCACTATTTGTGCTAGAAGTTAATTGATGTCGTTAAGATATCTATGTTCTTGTTAAAGTATAAATTTAGAATTAATATGAAGATGGTATTACTGATTATATTAAAGAATTGTGCCTTAAAGTTTTTAGCTACTTATCTTAGAAATTAGTTTCTATTGAATCAATTTATGGATGGTTTAAGTGTAATTCTAAGCTTTGCTCTTGTTACACTGTTTTGGATTTTATCTCTGAATTTTATGCTGCAGCCAAGCCTAAATTACTATGTGCTAAAGAGATATATTCTATCATATTGTAAATGAATGATGTTTGGATTTAATTTTTAAGAAAATGACTGTGACTCTTTTACTCATTCAACTTCATCCAAACAAGTCAAAAATCTAATAAACTGAAAAACAACTACGTTATGAAAATGAATGATCCGGATTTAAACAGGGATGCAACAAATTACAGAGATAATCATTAATGTAAAATACTGAAATATGCTTACAAATAGAATTGGAAATAAACCAGCTAGGGCGATGGTAGCTTATCTCTGAGAAGAGATGTGGCGGCTACATGCCTCTGAACTGTGTTACAATGAGGCTCGAAGGCTAGGCTATTTATTGTTGAGAAACAATGGAAAACCCTTAACATCCCAAAACTTAACCCTAGAAGATGAAATGCCAAATTGTGGGCCTCGTTTGGGTAAATTGGTACATCAATTTCTCGGGGTCGTAACTTTGGCATACGATCTCCGTTTGACGTGTACAATAGCTCGTTAGAAAGATCTATCCGAGAACTACCACTTTGGGAAGGGAAATATCGGTCCATGAACCCATGTTGCCCCCAGATTTCCCAAAAAACGTCGTTTAGGGCCTCAAGACGGCTCCAAAGTTCAAGACCCGAAAAATTGCTAAAAATAGTAAATTGTGCTACAATTAAGGAAACTGAAAAACTGAAAGAGATAGTTGTGGGGGTCCAAATGGGATAAGTAGGTGGCCACTGACATCCACCTAGATCATTCCTCCCCCCTTAGGAAGCGGTGGTCCCCATTGCATTGAGTTCCTCCATCTGTTGAACTTGTTCCTGGGTGAGTTGTTCTACAATCTCTGATGTGTCTAGTAATGGTGGGAGGCATGATCGACGATGGTCCACACTAAACAATCGGTGCAAGCAAAGGAATGGATGAATGCTATGATCCAAAGAATTGTTTCCCATAGCCTTGGTAATGTTGTAAGGACTATGTCGGAGTGGTCGGAGCTTCTGATGGGCTCTTGTAAGGCGTTCTTTCTGCAGATGCAACCAGACTTTGTTGCCCACTTGAAGCTTTTGTTGTACCCCTGTGGGTGAGGAGACGTTGTTCCTGTGTTCTGTCATCACCGTATCCCTTTGCTGCTGCTGCTGCATGGAGGAATCCTTCGCGTGGGTCATGGATGTCGTGACAATCTTCCCCTTACTTTGGGAGTGAACCAGACAAATGAATTTCCTGGTCTGGGAGATGAGCTTGTTGCTTTTCTTAGCAGTGATCAAAGAGATGGCAATAGGTGGGGCTACCTCCGGTATCCTGTATAATGAATCATCCAAAGAAATAATAACAGCGCGAGGCCTTGGCTCATGCACAGCATGTCTCCTCCACAAGTATGGCTAGCCTAATAGTACATCACAAACATCTAGAGGTGTGACATCACACAATACCTCGTCTGTGAAAGGCTTGATGTTGTAGGGACGGCGACACTGCTGATCTCGTCCTTCATGAAGCCACCCGATATTGTACGGCTGCAAGTGTGGTGTAGTTGGTAGGCCCAAACACTTCACGACCTTTGCTAAAATGAGGTACTTTTGGCTACCACTATCAACAATGAATTGCAGTGGCGAACCCTTCACCTACATCTATGAGTGGAAAAGACGTTCCCCCTCCTTTGGATCTTCGGGCTCATTTTTCTGGATCTTGACGGTGGCAACACTGGCGCAAGGATCTGCTTCCCTTTTCCATTCCCCTTGTCATGTTCTGGCTCAGGGTCAGAACATGCATCTAATTCAGAAGCCTTCAACTCGGCCACCAGCAACTGCTTGGTCCAACACTCACTTGTGTTATGAGTGGGACTCTTGTGGAACTCACACCACTTTCCTATGTCCTTCTTCGGCTTCGTGGTGTTGTTCTTTTCTTGCGGCTTCAACGAGTTGTCTTGAACCACTCCACCTTGGCTTTGTCCTTTGGGCTTCGGATTTGCAGATCCAAAGTCTCGCTTCTTTTGTTTGAACTTTTGCTCGATTTTGACAACGTATCGGTACGTTGTGCCGAGTGAGGAGATGTTCAAGAACTCCATCTCTTCCTGGATGTATCTGTGTAGGTAGCCGTGATATTTGAGTACCAGATGTAGATCAAAATATTTGATACCTAACTGTGTCGGAAGGGTATGAAAAATGTTTGTGAACTCTGGCACATCTTGGTCCCTTCCCTGTCGCAACATGGTCCACTTTATGTATTTGTCCTCGTAGCTTTTAACAGGGTAGTACTGCTCCTTGATGGCATCCCGAAATGAATCCCAAGTGGGTGCAGCTGAAAATAGTGAGCTTGTACTTTCATTCTTCTACTCGCAGTAGGTTTCCCACCAGTGCTTGACGTGGGGGGCTACTTTGAGAAGAGAGAAAATAATCTTTTCCCAACTAGAAAAATCATGAACAGAAAAATACCCATCTAGCAGATTTAACCATTTATCTATGACATATGTGTCTATTTGACCCTTGAAAATGGGGATTTCAAAGTTAACTCGTATCTTAAACGATGTTGCATTTCCAGAGTAGCTGTTGGAAGCTGATGCGTTGCCTCTGGGTATCCGCTGAAGGATATGCGCAAAGCTATCTATCATCACGTTCCTTTGTCACTAAAGGGCTTCTTCGAGCAAGCTTTTGATGGGATCTCCTGCCCCCTCATCTTTCTTTTCATCCACCATGGGAGGCCGTCAAGCTTTGCGAGGCTGGTCTTGCAAAGGTTTGACTAGTTTAAGCCCTAACTCCTTATATCCTGATCTCGTTGGGGACATGCAAAGAAAAATAGAGAAAAAGCAGACCATTTTGATACCATTGATCTGGATTTAAACATGAACACAAAAAATTACAGAGATAACCATAAACACAGAGATGCAGTGGAAATAATACTTCATTTCATTAATGTAAAATACTGAAATCTGCTTACAAACAGAATTGGAAATAAACCAACTAGGGCCATGGTAGCTTATCTTTGAGAAGAGATGTGGCAGCTACATGCCTCTGAACTGTGTTACAGTGAGGCTCAAAGGCCTATTTATTGTTAAGAAACAATGGAAAACCCTTAACATCCCAAAACCTAACCCTAGAAGATGAAATGCCAAATTGTGGGCCCTGTTTGGGTAAATTGGTAGATCAATTTCCCGGGGTCATAACTTTGGCATACGATCTCCGTTTGACATGTACAATAGCTCGTTAGAAAGATCTATCCAAGCACTACCACTTTGGGAAGGGCAACATCAGTCCATGGAATCATGTTTCCCCCAAATTTCCCAAAAAACGTTGTTTAGGGCCTCAAAACGGTTTCGGAAGTTCATGACACGAAAAACTGCTAAAAATAGTAAATTGTGCTACAATTAAGGAAACCGAAAAACTGAAAGAGATAGTTGTAGGGGTCTAAATGGGATAAGTGGGTGGTCACTGACATCCACCTGGATCAATGAAACAGTTGACTACACTAGGTAGAAAGCAAGGAAAATGATCAAATTGTACCAGATAAAAAGCAAATGAAATAACAAAATTAAGCTAGGTATAAAGCAAAGGGAACTGCTTATGCGGACAACAATTCAATTGTGAATTTCATCATACTACATTTCAAACACAAAACAAAGCATCAACGATAAAGAAAATAAGGAAATCTATGTGCAATTGGTTAAGGACTTTGTATTGGACGTAGGGGCCCTCCACGAAACAGTCGACAATCTCCAATCAATGTATTATGGAAAACATAAACCAAGTCTATTACTTGCAAACAAGTGTAACAAGATGTCCTTAAAATTTATATATATCAGCGCACACCCAAAACACAGAGCGGCCATTGCTTTTATAATACTTCTCTGTATAACAGTATGAGAGTTTCAAGCCTATATATATTTATTTTGATCTTACTAAATCAAACTATATCACTAAATAATCGATTTTCTATTTGGAAAATAAAATCGATAAGATTTCGAGAAAACTCGGTCTTTGTCCCGGTGATAATCTTGCAGTTGACCGTGTTATCATGCGGTCTTCTTGAAGGATTATATCGATAGAATAGGAAATAATCCATGAGGGGATCATTCCTCATCCATCCATATCTTCCTTGGCTGAGCTAGAGCATCTGAACCCTGTTAACAATGGAAATAGCTGCAAAAATCTGGATTAGCAAAAACAGGCCAATTCCGTAGCTGAATGCATACTTTAACAAAACAATAAGGTATATAGATAAATATGAAGAAGGAAGTGGAAGACTAGCGGCAACACCACTTTTGTGCATTATCACATCCATTTAAAGCCAGTACAGTTTCTAGTTCATTTATGGAAACAATTCAAAAGCTACATGGAAACCCAAAGATTATTGTAAGTGACAGAGATCCCATTTTTACTGGAAATTTTTGGACAAAATTATTTTCTTGTCTTGGTACTCAGTTAGCTCATAGCTCATCTTATCATCCTCAATCTGAAGGGGCAAATGAGATAGTAAACAAATGTTTGGAAGGATATCTTCGTTGCTTTGGGTATTTGAATAAACAGAACAATGGGTCTGTTGCCCTTGTTGATGGTGGTATAACACTTCCTTCCATAACACGCCCCATTTAATGGCACTTTTGGGTATCAGCCACCATCCTTCCCTTTGGAAATTCTAAGGTTTTAAGCAGTGGAACATCACATCGAACATCAACCTCTCCAACTCTTTAAAGTATACTCGTGTTGCACATTTCCAGCAGATCAACATCGACAGTGAAGAAGTGTTTATTGGATATCACCATAAGAAGTTCCCTCAAGCAGCTAAGAAGGATAATAAATTATCACCAAAGTATTATGGTTTGTACAAGGTGTTGCAAAAGATTAGTACTATGGCATACAAATTAGAGCTTCCTGCAGCTTCTCGATTGCACCCAGTTTTCCATGTTTGATGTTTAAAAAAGGTTATAGGTGATAAGCTACCAGTTCAAACAATATTGCCAAAACTTGATGAGGAAGGAAAAATTATATTGGAACCAGAAGCAGTCACAGAAACAAGAACTCGACAACTACGAAATCGATCAATTTCAGAGTATCTTATCAAGTGGAACTTATCTGCTGAATATTCCACATGGGAGGATGAGAATTTTATACAGAAGCATCCAAAACTACTCAAGCGTTGAGGAAAACACTTTTTTTGAAGGAGAGGGGCATGTTGGGTCCCCATAATACTAGTGATTACCCCATTACTATTGTATTTGTAACCCTTATTAATATTGTTGTGGCCCTATTGTGCCCATATTCTTACTATTGTGCCCCATAGAAGCCCACTATTGTTATTATTGTGCCCTTACATTATTATTGTTATGTTGGCTCTGATTA
>APFE030719321.1:120850-145433 GCA_000404065.3 Pinus taeda | reverse complement strand
GATCGCTTATACCTCTGTAAGAATTCCCAGCTAAAACAAAAGATTCTTATGGAATTGCACACTTCTCCCTTAGGAGGGCACTCAGGATTTTTAAAAACTTACCACAGGTTAAGAAGGAATTTTTTTGGGATGGCCTTAAATCAGATATTCAAAAGTTTGTGGCGGAATGTTTGGTTTGCCAACAAAATAAAGTTGAAACAATTAAGACACCGGCTCTATTACAACCTTTATCCATTCCAAGCCAACGTTGGGAGGAGGTTTCAATGGATTTTATCACAGGTTTACCCAAGTCTGAGGGAAAGAGTGTCATCATGGTGGTAGTTGACATAATTACCAAGTATGCACACTTTTGTGCATACATCCATTTAAAGCCAGTACAATTTCTACTGCATGTATGGAAACAATTCAAAAGCTACATGGAAACCCAAAGATTATGTAAGTGACAGAGATCCCATTTTCACTGGAAATTTTTGGACAGAATTATTTTCTTGTCTTGGTACTCAGTTAGCTCATAGCTCATCTTATCATCCTCAATCTAATGGGCAAACTGAGATAGTAAACAAATGTTTGGAAGGATATCTTCATTGCTTTGTATCTGATAAACAAACACAATGGGTCAAATGGTTGCCTCTGGCTGAATGGTGCTATAACACTCCCTTCCATACAGCAACAAAAATGACCCCATTTATGGCACTTTATGGGTATCAGCACCATCCATCACATCATATTTAAGAGAAAATTCTAAGGTTCAAGCAGTGGAACATCACATCAAACATCAACAACAAGTCCTCCAACTCTTAAAGGATACCTCGTGTTGGCACAAAATAGAATGAAACAACAGGCAGATCAACATCGCAGCGAAAAAAGTTTTGATGTAGGTGATTGGGTATTCCTACGGCTACAACCATATAAGCAAATGTCCCTCAAGCAAGCTAAGAAGGATAATAAATTATCACCAAAGTATCATGGTCCGTACAAGGTGTTGCAAAAGATTGGTACTATGGCATACAAATTAGAGCTTCCTGCAGCTTCTCGATTGCACCCAGTTTTCCATGTTTCATGTTTAAAGAAGGTTATAGGTGAAAAGCTCCCAGTTCAAACAATATTGCCAGAACTTGACGAGGAAGGAAAAATTATATTGGAACCGGAAGCAGTCACAGAAACAAGAAGTCGACAGCTACGAAATCGTTCAATTTCAGAGTATCTTATCAAGTGGAAGAACTTATCCGCTGAAGAGTCCACATGGGAGGATGAGAATTTTATGCAGAAGTATCCAGAACTACACAAGCGTTGAGGAAAACACTTTTTTTGAAGGAGAGGGGCATGTTGGGTCCCCATAATACTAGTGATTACCCCATTACTATTGTAGTTGTACCCCTTACTAATATTGTTGTTCCCCTATCGTTACTATTGTGCCCCATAGAAGCCCACTATTGTTATTATTGTGCCCTTACATTATTATTGTTATGTAGGCTCTGATTATGTTATGACCCCTTAGACTCCTATATATATAAATGAGGTCTTTTCATTTGTATCATCCAAGAATTGTTCATTTATGTAATGTAACGGAGGTTTCCCCTCAAAGAGGCTGAATTCTAAGGCGTTGATCTATCTTTTCTATCTTTTCTTGAGCTAGTTTCATAACAAAGTTATTACCTTTAACAAATACTTGTGTTTATTGCAATATTTAGGTGATAGGTATAGGGAAAAAGGAAGAATTATAGGCAAAATGGGTGTCAAGGTAAGACAATTCTTGGACTCTACAGTGGCATATCACATAAGTGAATCTATTGTTCATTTCAAGGGGTCATCACTATCATCGCAAAGTGTATCTTAAGTATCACACTTGGAGGAGGTTGTTGTATCGTCGTCACATTAAGAGGATCATTTTATTCTTGCGTATTGAGTGTTCAATGTTATGTCTTCAATTGTTCTAAGTGTGTGTGATCATTCACAAGTTCAATATTGGTCTCACTTCTCCCTAAGTGATCCCACACTTAGTCAAATCTTAGAAAGTTCTTTCCCAAGAAACTTGACTTGACTCAACCCTTTGGAATTACACGTTGTGCAATCTCAACCCTCAAGTTCAACCCTTGTCTCTTAGAACTGTAGAATGCACTGTTCCTGCCTCACAGAATTGCACACTGCGTAGTCTTAGTTCTCAACCTTGGCCCCTTGAGCTCCAAAACTTTGTAGATCAGCATCTTAGTCAACCTTCTTCTATGCATTTCACAGTTTCAAGCCTCGGTCTTCCAGCCTGCCTCCTTGAACTATTCAATTGCGCAGTCCTTACGCCTCTCTCTCTCTCTCTCTCTCTCTCCATAACTATGCAATGGGAAACTTCAAGGCTTAATACTTCCTCCTTGAGCTCCTCAACTAGGAAGTCATCTTTCCCAAGGCTCCCTGAATTGTACACTACATAGTCTTAAGCCTTAGTCATTGCTCCTGATCCCTGTAATTTTCAGTGTGTAATATCTGAGTTTGTCTCCTAGTCCAACACCCAGTTCTAGCTCAGTCATTTATTTCCATGAAGCATATTATACTAGGATTTTATCGAACCGTTATCATCTCATCATGAATGGTTTTCACTTGCAAGTATTATATCTTTCCATGATAGAATGATGATGGATGAGAAGAAGAAGGAGACATTGCTAGGATACACCTGTGGAGTTGTAAAGATAAGATGATCATTGAGCGAGAAGATGAAGGAATACTAGATTACAATGGAAGACCAAATATTAGGACAACATGAAAATTCCATACCATTCAGGCCCTTAGAGGGTGAAGATGAAGAACAAAGCAGATCTTCCATGAGGATGAAGTACTGAACACACCTCTCATCAATATTGAAGACAAAGCAGGAAGAGACGCAGTTTGGCATTGCCACTTCATCATGGAGTCCATGCCATCATTCTCAAGTTGTAACTTGTACCTATTCCATCATAATTTCATGTGTGTCCATGTGTCTTGCCACATTATTTATGGGTATAATGATGTAATTATCAAAAGGAAAGGACAAAATGTAATTTGTATAATTCCAAGAGTCATATGTGGAATATAAAAAGTCATATAGTCATATATGACAAAAGAGTCTTTAGAAAAAGTCCAAATTCATATATAAGTTCAAAGGTCACATTAGAAGTCTAAGAGTCATGAGGGAAGCTCAAGAGTCATGGGGATATGAAGTTCATTTCTCTTGTTATAAATACACCCTAATAACTCAAGCAAAGGGCTTTTGGAGGCTTAGCCTTTGGAGAGCTAGCCTTGGCTTCTATAGCTTGGCATAGGAGAGAAGATCATTCTTTGGATATGTGAGAAGGGACTAAATGTTCAACTATTGGAGCTAGTGGCTCACTAATGTAATTGTGTACTTGGAACTTTCACTCACAATCAAAATCTCAATGAGCCAACACATTTTCATGTGCATGTCATAAATTTAGTAAGATTATTCTCTGTATGTTTTTGGTATATGCTTCATTCACATGTACTAAGGAAATTGAACTATTTGGGTGGATTTGGTACTTATCTTGTTGAATGTGTGGTGTATTTTCTTTACTATTAGTTGTGTCTATGCGAACTACTTCATTAGATAACTAACAAACCTTTCCTCGCTCTCATGTCTGTCTCTTAGGATGGTACTATTACTTTCCTTCTAGAGGCTCACTTTTATTTCCCTCTTGCGAGAGTCTTCATTTACACATTGTAATTGGTGTTTCACAGTGTCAATTTACTTGTTGATTCCAAAGGTTATGTTCATACTCTCTTATGTGATTCCTTACAGCCAAGACAAACCTTAAAGTTATGTTAGCCTAGCTGATACTCTGGATGGGGCTCTCACTCCAAACAGTGTGACGTCTAATTGAGAATTCACATCGGGGAGACCCCCTTGGTTGACATATTTCCAATGCCATCAACATACGTTGGTAGGCATAAAAATACCCTATCACCCACATCAAAACTTCTTTCTCAATGATGTTCATATGCCTGTTGTTTCATTCAATTTCACACTAGAGTCAGGTTATCCTTTAATATTTGGAGAGCTTTTTATTGATGCTCGATGTGATCTTCCACTGCTTGAACCTTAGAATTGTCTCTTAAAGATGATGTGATGGACGGTGGATGATATCCATAAAGCGCCATAAATGGGGTCATTTTTGTGGTATGGAAGGAAGCGTTATACCACCATTCTACCATAGATAACCACTTGACCCATTATGTTTTTTTATCATATACAAAGCAACAAATATATCCTTCCAAACATTTGTTCACTATCTCATTTTTCTCATCAGATTGAGGATGATAAGGTGATCTATGAGCTAATTGAGTACCAAGACAAGAAAATAATTATGCTTATAAATTTCTATTGAAAATGGGATCTA
Organism: Pinus taeda; assembly: GCA_000404065.3. Taxonomy (NCBI): domain Eukaryota; kingdom Viridiplantae; phylum Streptophyta; class Pinopsida; order Pinales; family Pinaceae; genus Pinus; species Pinus taeda. Next base: position 141,054 of record APFE030719321.1, on the reverse strand, counting down.
TGTCACTTACAATAATATTTTGGTTTCCATGTAGCTTTTGAATTGTTTCCACAAATGTTTTAGCAACTATACTAGATTTTAAAGGATGAGATAGTGCACAAAAGTATGCATACCTGATAAGTATATCAACTACCACCATGATGACAATTGTAATGCCCTACTTAATATTAGCATACAAATTTTACTAGTGTTTAAATTACCTTAAAATATTAACTTATAATTATCAAGAAATATTGGTGCATACCTACATTGGTGAAACTGTAAATTTATTACTGATATAAATTTTTTTATTATTCAATTCCCAACTTACCTTCTCATATTTAAATTTTGATAGGATATGGTTTCCTTCCATTTATTCCAAATTAAATATTCATATCTCATCCCCAAAATGTCCTCTCAAATTTACTTGGGAGAAGACATGGTCCTCTCCAATTAACTACCAAATTATATATTCATATCTCATCCCCAAAAATGTCCTCTCAAATTTACTTGGGAGAAGACATGGTTCTCTCCAAATTAATTACCAAATTAAATATTCATATATCATCCCCAAAATGTCCTCTCAAATTTACTTGGGAGAAGACATAGTCCTCTCCAATTAATTACCAAATTATATATTCATATTTCATCCCCAAAATGTCCTCTCAAATTTACTTGGGAGAAGACATGGTCATCTCTAATTAATTACCAAATTAAATATTCATATCTCATCCCCAAAATGTCCTCTCAAATTTAATAGGGAGAATATAAGTCAAATGTAAGGATGAGGGAGTAGTTATGACATTAATGATAGGTGGTTCAGGGGGAGAAGGGAATGAGGCATAAAAGGGGAAGGATGATGGGAGGAGAGGGGATGCTTGGTCTTGCTTTTGTTTTGGTTTAGGTGGTTTTGGAGGACTCATTTTGAGAAGAAGGGGGAAGAGAGAAGGGACAGGAGAGTATTTTTTATCTTGGACACACACTACATTTGGTTGGACTTGGGCTAAGAGGGCTAGGGAACCTGTGGAGGTTTCCTGGGCTAGGAATTACTTCCTAGTTGGTTGGGAGGTAAATCCAGTTGGTAGTCAAGAGAAGCATCCCAACAGGATCAGGAGCTCAGGGGCATCTCAACCAAGCTATCGAAACAGGTATTCCTCTATTTATAGATTACTCATGTAAGTAATTGAAATGAAATGCTCACTATTTAATTATAGGGAATAAATTTTAAAATGGTAAATTATCGTCATTTAAATGTTTAAGTTGGAAATAAATTATTGTCCATTTTATTGTATTTGAAATTAGAGAATTTAGTTTTGGTAGAGGACCCTAGGATGGAGCCTTACACGTGGTATCAAAGTCCAGATTCAAAAACTGGACCCAAGACCCACTAGACACAAATCTCCACTAATTTTTTTAAAGTATGTGTAACTGATTTCTCCAATTTACTCTCAACTCTGCTTTTCCTATGTATTAGAAAGTGATTCGTACTCCACCTATCTAGTTGACTTTTCATAATCATTATAATAGAATAGCAACACACGTGCTCTCACCAAGATTGAATATGGTCATAAACAAAAGAATTCATGCTCATACAATTTTGGGCCTCAATAAGACATTATCTTCAACAAATGGCTTATATACTCATTAGGATGCAATTTCTTTTCTAACATTTCACCCATGAGTTTCTAAGCATCATTTATTCTTCCTTCTCTACATAAACCATATATTAGGGATTCGTAATTTCTGAGCATCATTTATTCTTCCTGCTAGACTACATAAACCATTTATTAGGGAGCCGTAAGTTGTTGCATTGGTGCACAACACTTTTGGGAATTTTGTTGAATAGATCACAAGAAAGCCCCATTTTGATAGGGATGAAACCTTTCCCCATCATTTGATCCCAAGGTTTACAATTTATACTCGGCTTTTCTTCTTGACAGAGACCTCTAACCAGTAGACTGTAAGTATGCTCATTAGGATAGCAACCACTCTCTATCATTTCTTCAAAAGTCCACTAAGCTACAATGAAATCGGTCTTATGCAAACCACTAACCTGCAATCTATTTGGACTTGAAACAACGAACACTTGCAGGGCCTCAAATAAGTTGAAACCACTGAACCAAGAGCCAAGTCAAAGTCCTTTCTTAAAACACAAGTGCCACGCCAAGCCCAACAGGAGTATTATAGTGCCCTTATTCTAAACGATTTGCAAAGACCATTTATTAAAGCATGGTATGACGCCACATTAGCATTAGATCCCTCTCTTACCACCTCAGAGAGCAGATCACAAGCCTCGTTAGTCTTGCCCATTTTACAGAAGTGAATAATCACAGTGGTAAGGGTAATCACATCAGGCGTAAAACCTCCCCTCTGCATCTCGTGGAAAAGCTCCTCTGTGAGGTCAGAACGACCTTCTTCCAAAAAAAAAACCATTTATCAACGTAGTATGGGTGACCATATCTGAAAAAATACTTTTATGTACCATTCACTCAATAGATTATAAGTAGTACCAGTTCTACGAAGTCTACAGGGTGCACTAATAAGTGTGTTGTACAAAACAACGTCACTTAAGCCAGCAACCTCCATCGTTAGAGATTCTAGTAGATATCCCTTGTTGTTAGAAAATTAAATATTACGGAGCAATGGAACACATAAAATATTGCAGAAATATAAACACATAAAACGCACAAAACAAGAGAGACACAGATATACGTGGTTCACCCAATTTGGGTTACGTCCACCTCGAACAGCCAGTCCTTCCTTTCTATTATCCAACAAAATGAAGAGACACAACCTACAGCAAATCCGATGTAATATCCTCTGTTTTCTCTCACAGTCTCACCTCTCTGTTTCTCGCTCACCCGAATACACATCTATCTCACAGCCTCAAATACAATGCCCTCATACAAAGAGAGGGGTTGCCTTCTAGGGCAAAAAACCCTAAACTAAACATAAGTTCTAACGTCAGATCATCTGCCTAATGAACGACCCAGATTGACTAGAAATTACTATACTTTTACAAGGAAAATTTACATCTGTTTTTAGCTTCGGGCGCGCTGCCCCCGAGCCCCCATCGAGGGACCGCTCGCCCCTGGACCCCCCAGCCGGGGGGGATCGGCCCCCCCGGACCCCCGCGCTTCCTGGGGTATACATTTGGCTGAAACAAAGACCTCTGAACAATCATGCTCCACACACAACACTTGTCCAATTTGTTTGCCTTGCAAAAGTCATCAATTAGTGCATTGTAACTATACCTGTTAGGAATAATACCCTTGTCATTTTTAAAATCAGCCTCTGAGCTTCATTCATATGGCCTTCCTTGCACTGATAGTTGATCAAAGTATGGATTTTTATTTATTGATTACTTTTCTTTGGATATATATATATATAGTTTATTTATTTCTTTTGACTTGTGTATACATTTGTTTTATTTTAGATAAATGTCTTTTGGAATAATCACATCATTAGGATTTGGTCGACGTTTCGAACCAACCAATGTGGTTCATCCTTGGGACAAGGTGAAAGAAATCATACAATCTTCAGGAATAAATAATAAGGATGCATCACTGCCAAGGTTAGTCGTTGAAAACTAGTCGTTAGAGAATAGTCAAACAAGTAAATAAAATATTATTTTTATTTAAAAAAGTAGTTTTAATATTTTAATAATGTTTAAAATCCAGAAATTTACATATAATATTTTTATTTAAAAAGGAGTTTTAATATTTTTAATATTATTTAAAATCCCCAAAAAAATTGATATAAATTATTCAATATTCCTTAATTTAGCTATAAATAGATGTTGGGATTACAAATGATGTTAAGGAAATTAATAAGGGGTTAAAAATAGGTGTATAATAAATAAAGACAAAGTTATAAGTGGGGGGGGGGGGGGGTGGTGGGGGGGTTAAATTAAAAATAGTTGTTTATGTAATATTAGAAGATGATTATGTAATATTAGAAGATGATTAGGTGTAAGGATAAGAGATTTGGTTCCAAAATAAGGTAAAGAGAGGTTTCCAAATAATCTAAAGGGGGATAGGAATTAAAAAAATATCATAAATTTATAAAATAGTAATAAGGAGTAATATAATGATAACAAGACCTATTAATTATTAAGGGGGTAAGGATAAGCTATGAATCCTAATAGGGAGATTATAAGAAATATTAAAACCGATAAGGTTTGGATCTAAATAACATTTATTACAAGGAAAAAAGAAGTTAAATACTATTGAAGTAATTAGGAGTTCAATAATAGAAATTAAATAAGTTTAAAATAGGGCTAAAAACGAGGAACCAAAATAAGGATATATGTTATAAATAAAGGGATTACGAGCAATTATTTTAATTAAGTTACAAATAATATGCTATACATAAATAAAAAGAAAAGGAAAAAAAAATATAAAAGGGGAAGAAAGATAGGAGGATCATGAGGAGAGGGCCAAAATTCAACTTTTACTCAATTTCCAACCTTCATCTCTGTTGAGATTCTTAGCATGCCTTTCAATCTCAATAGTCTCTCTAAGTTTCCTATGGTGGAAATGGTCAACCCTAGCAATGACTTTAGAATCCTCAATACAAACATGGTGCTTGGACTTCTCGGCATGCTCAGCTAGAGCTGAAGAGCGGGAATGATTGTGCCTTATGTCTTCTGCACGTTCATGGATCCTTTGGTTGATCGATCGACCCGTTTCCCCAATATATGGAGTACCGCATGAACATGGAATTAGGTAAACACCTTTCATGTCCTTTGGGTCAATAGGATCTTTAATCAAACTAAGAGAAATTATAATGGTCCTTAGAGGTTTGAACGAAGAGGAAACATTATTCCGCCTAAGGATATGTGCAATATTATCTGAGGTCCCTTGAATAAACGGGAGATGAACCTTGGAGATAGGATCAACATAAGCAGTTTCAACTCTAGATTCTTTACAATCTATTTGAAAAGCTTTGAGGCTGTGAGTTCTGATGTATTTATTATTCTTAAAAACTTCGAGGAGATGTGATTTCTCTTGCTCTAGGCGGTTATCATTAGAGATTCTTAGAGCACGGGTAGCAAGGGTGCTGAGAACACCAAATTTTTCAGCAGGAAATTGATGAGAACTAGAATGAAGATATTGTTCTGTGTGAGTTTTTTGTGAAAAACTTGGTGAGAAACAAAACCATCATCCATTCTAGAGAGGAGAATGTCAAGGAAAGGAAGGCATCCATCCACCTCAACTTCCATTGTGAACTTGATGGATTCAGATTGAGAGTGAAGGTGGTTTAGAAACAGATCCAACTTCTCACGACCATGGGGTTGGATGATGAAAGTGTCATCAACAAACCACTTCCACTTCTTAGTGTGAAATTGAGCTAAAGCTAAGGCCTTGGTCTCAAAATCTTCTAGAAAAAGGTTGGCAACATGGAGGAAAGAGGGGAACCCATGGAAACACCGCAAGTTTTCTCATAGAATTCTCCTTGGAAACAGAAAAAGGTCAAGGTGAGGCAAAGGCTAACCAATTTGGTCGTGTCTTGGTCAGTGATCTTACTTATGAGATCAGTGGCCTCTTGAATGGGGATTTTGATATAAAGGGAAACCACATCAAAACTAAAAAGCAAATCCCTTAGGTCTATCCTTACATCTTTCCATTTCTTAACAAAGTATGTCGAGTCCTTAACATAGGAATCAGTTCAACCCACAAGAGGTATGAGCTTAAAAGCTAAGAATTTAGCAAGAAGATAAGTAGGCCCACATATAGTGTTAACAATAGGTCTCAAGGGGGGCCGAGATTTATGAATCTTGGGCAGACCATAAATTTTAGGGGTGAGGGGATTGCTCTCAATGAGCTTTTTGGAGAGAGGATTAGGAGATAGACTTGACTTAATGGCAGTCACAACCCCCTTAGAAATAGATTTAATGGGATTCTTTCTAAGCTTGGCATAATAACCACTATTAGAGACATGGTCAATCATTTTTTTGACATAGTTAGACTTATCCAAAATTACTATTGCCCCACCTTTGTCAGGTTTTAGGATGACAATGTCAGGATTTTCCCTAAGGGAGTTAAAGGTGAGAAGCTCATCTCTGCTAAGGTTTCTTTTGGGAAGCTTGGCCTTCCTAAGAACAATAGCATAATCTTGCTTGATGGCTTCCTTGACATTATCTGGAAGGTCCCTAATGCCAAATTCGATATTACAGATAATGTCATCTATGGGAAACTTCATAGGGGTAAGGGAAAAAATAAGTCGTTTATTCAGGAGACTAAAGACAGAGTGACCAAAATTAGAACTCGAGAGATTGACAACGTTCTTATAATGAGAAAGAGACAAGGAGAAGTTTCCACCACCACCACCATCATCATCATTATTGATGTTGTTGTTATTATTCAAGGCATTCAGAAAATTATTGTTAATATTACTATTATCATATAAAGAAATATTATTATTATTGTCCCTATTATTATGAATATTATAAGATTCTTATTAATATTCGAGTTATTATTTATTATTGTATTATTAATATCATAGTTCTTAGTTTTGTTATTAATATTTTTGTTATTAATATTATTGTTATTTGACATTATACTATTAATATCTAAGTATTATTGGGGCCATTAAGCGTTGGACTATTGGAGACCATGAAATAGGTTAACATAGAGGATGAGTGATTCAAAGGTTCAAAGGGAGGGGATAAAGCTGAATGGGAACCCAAGTAGCACAACACAGGTTTGGCAAGACAACTTGAAAAAACTGAAGGACGTTGGACAAGGACTGAGAAATCCGAAGAGAAGACGAAGGGATTAGGGAGGGGGGAAGACGCAGAAGATACAAAACCCTTGGACTATGGAAACGAGGACTGGGGGTCGATGTAGTAAGGAGAGATCAGACCAGCAGGAGATGATGAGGGAAGAATAACACCTGATAGGCTGGAACTAAGGTCAGAGAATGCAGAGGGAACATCGAGCACCAGACTGAGAGAAGAGAGAGCGCAACCATCAGCTGTGAAACAGGAATGAGAAGAAATCGGATTAGATAGCTCTACGGATTGATGAGAGAGAGCTTGGTTCGATACTTTCCTAGACACCCACACACCAGCTTATTTTCTTTGGGCAGATCTATGTTCTTCGCTTATTTTGTTGCTTGTTGGAGTCGAGGATACCTAATCAGCGGATGGATGACAGACTGTCAATGGATGAAAAGTGACCTTCCTCAATCTATTGAACTTCATAGAGTGTTTCTCCTTCCATATCTCTTCCGTACGACATGATTTTGCTGTAGAACTACCATCTATGGCTGCCTAGAGAAAATCAGAGATATTGCTTGCCAGATCCAGATGAAGCAAGAGAAGTTTGCGAGAAAATTATTATATATAATTTTTTTGGGATTTTAAATAATATTAGAATATTAAAACTAATTTTTAAATAAAAATGATATGTTATCTACTCGTTTGACTATTTTCCAATGGTTAGTTCTCAACGGCTAACCTTGGGCAATCAATGCATCCTTATTATTTATTCCTAAAGATTGTAAGATTTCTTTCACCTTGTCCTAAGGATGAATCACATTGGTTGGTTCAAACATCGACCAAATCTTAATGATGTGATTATTCCAAAAGACATTTATCTACAATATGGATCACAAAAGTCTCACATCTAACATTGTTTTATTTTATTTATTTTTCCATTAATTATTTTTAATTTAGTCTATTTTATTTATCAAATGATCTTGTCTCGGTTAGGGTCTTGACTCGTTTTTATAATTTTTGACTTCCCTCTTTGGCTTAGAGTTGATTTTTTTTTTTTTTTTTTTTTTTTTTTTTTTTTTTTTTTTTTTTTTTTTTTTTTCTAAATAAATGAATTTAAATTGTTTTTCAAAATAGTGTAATATAGCAGTTACTTATAAATATTTTTTAAATAAATTAATAAACTAATATCATAATTTAAATATTTTTTTCAAAAAAAAAGTAACAATTTAATTTTAATAAAATTAATTTAAATATTATTTTTAAAAAATTAGCCGTCTAACATAGTCGTTACATAATATTTGTTTTTAATATATTAATAAATTAATATCATAATTTAAATATTATTGTTCAAATTATAGTCGTTGCTTGAAATTATGCCTCTACATTGCTCTCTATTTAAGCCTCTGCCATGGTTTGCCTCTTCATTTAGTCTTGATAATGAACCACACTTGGTTCAAAATGTGTTGGCCAAAAATTTCTTTTATGTGATTTCTACTGAAAGACTTTTCTTTATTAATTGTGGATCACAAAAGCTTGAATATATAACTTAGCAACAATATTGAGATGGTAGAGAGAGAATCAGTTGTATGTTAAGCTTAGAAAGTGCAATTTCTTTTAGACTCATGTACATTACTTGGGACATGTGGTTTCCAAGGAAGGCATAGTAGTGGACCCAGAAAAGGTAAGAGTTATCATGGAATGGGCAACTCCTAGGAACGTGGATGAGGTGAGATCCTTCATGGGGTTAATAGGGCATTATAGGAGGCTCATCAGGAACTTATCGCAGATTGATTATCCTATCACATCATTACAAAGGAAAGGAAAGAGGTTTGAATGAACTGAGGAATGTGCAACCAATTTTAAGCAGTTAAAGCAGTTGTTGGCACATTCTCCAACGTTAAAGATCGCAAATCTAGACAAAGAGTTTGTGGTATGTACATATGCTTGCAAGAGAGGGCTTGGTGGAGTCCTTATGCAGGAAGGGCAAGTAGTGTGCTATGTGTCATGAAAACTAAATGCACACGAGAAGAACTATCTGACACATGATCTTGAGTTGGAAATGATCATTCATGCATTGAAGATGTGGAGGCACTATCTTCTAGGTAGACAATTTGTATTGACGAGTGACCATAGCATATTGCAATATCTATTTGACCAACTGAATATGAATGCTAGTTAAGCTAGACGGTTGGCCATGATCAGTGAGTTCGCCTTTGAGATTAGGTATATTAAAGGTAAGGAGAATAGGGTTACAGATGCTCTTAGCAGGCGGGTATAGGTGAATCATATAACAGGTATTAGCTCCTATAGGAGAGTTCTATAAGATAGGATCTTGCAGGAAGGTTAGTAGGACGTCAGTATATGGAGCTTAGGTACAAGTAAAGGTATAGGTATAGGTAGTGGTATAGGTACAGGTTTAGGCAGTGGTACATGTATAGGTACAGGTATAAGTGTAGGTGCACAGGGTGTGGACTATTTTTTCATGGTAGATGGATTGGTCAGGTTTAGAGATAGAATATATGTACTAGACAATAGTGAGCTCAAGAAGGTGATCTTGAGGGATTTTCATATGAAACCATATTCAGGTAACCCAGGAAATCATAAAATAATGACAATAGTGAAGAAGTTTTACTATTGACCAAATTTGAAGAGAGATATGGCAGAGTTCATGACTAGATGCTTAGATTGTCAATAGTTAAAGGCAGAGTGTAAGCATCTAGGTGGACTACTACAGCCAATTCTGATTCCATAGTGGAAATGGGAGGCCATTTTCATGGAATTTATCACTCGTTTACCAAGGACATCTAGGCAACATGATTCCATCATGGTTGTGGTGGACAGGTTAACAAAGGTTGCACACTTCATTCCAGTGAAGTCTACATACTCAATGAATGATGTAGCACATGTCTTCATCAGATATGCGGTCAAATTGAATGGCGTTCCATGGAAGATTATGTCAGATAGGGATGTGAAGTTCACTTCCAAGTTTTGGAAGAAGTTGTTAAAAGGATTGGGTACAAAGTTTGCCTTTAGTACAACCTATCATCCACAAATACATGGATAGACAAACAAGGTCAACAGGATATTAGAGGACATGTTGAGGATGTATATGATGCACCAGCAGTGGAAGTGGGAAGATTATCTTCCACTACTAGAGTTTTCTTACAACAATGGGTATCAAGAATCTTTGAGGATGAGTCTGTTTAAGGCATTGTATGGGCAGAGTTGTAATAATTCCAACAGTTGGAGTGATCCAATTAACAGATCATTGATTAGATTGAACATGTTGGCAGAAATGGAATAGGAAATGCAGGTAATCAAGAAGAATCTGAAAGAAGCGCATGATAGGTTGAAGAGATATGCATATCATAATAGGTTGTTTAAGGATTTTAAGGTTGGGGAGAAGGTGTACTGACGCATCAATCAGAAGAAGAGTTCCTTGTGGATTGGATCGTACGCCTAGCTGGCACCCTGGTTTTGTGGACCTTTCAGGATTCTTGATAGGATTGGCTAGTAACCTATTGACTTGCACTACCTTTGACAGTGAAAGTCCATGATGTTTTCCATGTGTCATCGCTTAAGAAGTATGTTAAATATGTCGATCATATGATTGACTTGTATGTATTGCAAGTGGAGCTAGAAGGAGAAATCCAGCCGAAACCTCAGTACATTTTGCATCGGAAAGATGCTCATGTTTCGGAACTGAGCAATAAAGTAGGTTAAGGTGCAGTGGAAGCACTTTGGGCCTGATGAAGCTACATGGGAGACGACGGATTAGATGTAGGCTATGTATCCTTATGTATTCGTTGGTTGAGAAATTGTTTTCGTATATGTCTTTGTTATATGTTTCAGTTTTTCTTGTAGGTATAACAGGTTTTTCTTGCAGGTACTGAGTTGCATTTAGGTTTCCCTCACTAGTTTTGACATGCATGGCATGTGCATGTGGTTTCTTGGTTATGATCTGTTATTGGCATGGAGGATTGCTTGGATTGATAGTGGTTTTTCCTAGCCTTTCCATTTCCTGTATAGCAATGGTGTTATGAGATTAAATTTTATTTTCTGGTTGGTTTTCTTGTGCCTTTGACTATGGGTTGAGTTACTAGTTCCTGGAAGCCTTGGTTAGAAAATTGCTCTGGAATCCCTATAACAAATTGGGTTGAGTTACTAGTCCTAGAAGCCTTGGTTGGAATAATGCTCTGGAAGCCCTTGGTGGGTTGAGTTACTAGTCCTGGAAGCCTTTGTTGGAACAAATGCTATAGAGCCATGGATAGCTTGGGTAGAGACCAATCTGGTGATGGTTACTCATGTTTGACAATGAGGTGGAATCACTAGCTGAGGGTTGAGGTAGTTTGGCATCTGGAAGCCCTGGATGGTTTTGATTGATGTGTTTTATGAGAACCAACATTCATTCTTAGAATATGGCACAAGGGTGACTGGCTGAAAGAAAGATTTGGTTCATCATAGTCTATGGTAAGGTGCTTCATGGAAGTCTCATACCTAGTCAGCATTTTCAATCTCTTGTAGTGGCTACAACCACCCTACAAAATTTTTCCTTAGCTTGTTTTGGAGCCTCCCTACCAACCTTCGCAGCAGCTTGCCTTACTTCATCAATTCCTCAAGCTTCGGTGTCTTTCTTTCTTAAAGGCAGCCTCTCGATCATAATTTGATCTCTTCCCTTCACAGGCTACTCACCCAGACTTAGTCCAACTGCAAGCTAAATAGCTTCCCCATGAAATTTGCGCATTTCTGGAGGGCAACCATCCTTCCCTCCAGAAATTGCGCAATCCTCTCTGACAGCCTGCTAGGCTCCAGGATTAGGTAATCCTGCCAGTTAACCCTCCCACCAGGATTTGCGCAAATTTTCCCAGTAGCAGGCTGTTTAGCCCAAGATTTATGCAAATATAGATAGAAATCAGCTGCTCTTCCCATAAATTGTGCAAATCTCTTGGTTAGCCAGCCCAACTCCCAGCTAGAAATGCACACTTTTCTCCACCAGTCGCTTGCATGTGCAGCTGAGTTGACCGGTTCTCTCTGGGACCAAGCAAAATAGACTTGCATTCATAGGCTGCTTCTCCCAAGTTAGCATGCAAAGGAATCCCTTGTCTCAGGGATCTATATTTAGTAGCTGGAGGTTACATGAAAGGAGCAATTCAGAAGCCTCCCAGCAAGTGTTGCTTCCCCTAGATTTGTGGCATGCACGTCACAACCTCGATGTTATCAAAACTCATCAATGGACATTATAGAGCTCATTCCTCACATCAACCTTGCAGCTCTGACATCCCATATCACATCTAGGAGCAGTTGGCACATTCAACTCAGTTGTTTTAGGGTAAGCTCGCTTCCCATGCCTTGTGTTGTATTTTTGTCACTTTTTGGGTTTTCACTTGTATGAGTAATGTTTGCTTGATTTCTTTGAATGCATTTTGTCATTTACATGTATACTAGCTTGTTCTAGCTCTGTTTGAGTTTTTGTTTCTATCTCATTGTTGTTGCATGCATGAAACTATTTTGCATGGACATTCTCCCAACCAGCGAATTGTCTCACCCACATGCATGTTGATCTGTTTGTTGAATCTTTCATTCATGTTTCTCGCACATTGTTAGTCACTTCTACTATCACTTAGTGTCACCATGCATTCATTGACTTGCTTTTAGTTTCCCGTCAGCGAGTTGGGGAAACCTTGGCCCAGGCTCTGCCTTCACCAAGGCTGCATTGCATAATCTGGGAAAGGAAGGCTCACCTTCCTCTCCAAATTTGTGCATTCCTACCCAACACTAGACTCTACGACTGTTTTTCACATTTCTGGAGGATAGTGGCTGCTTGGCCCAAGAAATTGCACAAATCTATCCCTAGGCCAGCAGTCCTTCCCAGCTGGAATTGCGCATTGCGCAATCCCAATAGTCAGCAGCCAGACTGGACTGTGCATTATGTCGTTCCAGTAGTCAGTTAGTCTCGCAACAACCTAGACTGTGCCTTGTGTAGTCTTGGCAGTTGATCTCCCGACCTCCCGGCTGAAATTGCGCAACCTTTATGATCACTCACCCAGGTACGTTACAAGTCAGTGCTCATGTTCATTTTGGTTTTCAACTGATAGATTGCTTGCTATGAGTGTTGCCATGTCTCCAGGTATCACATGTGTTCATCTACCTCTCAGCAGTACATGTACAATGGTTTCCAAGAGAGAAAAGACGAAGACACTGTTTAGAGCACACTTGGGGATGCAGTCGATCAAGTGTCCATGGGCTTACCTACTCAGGAAAACATCAAGTTGTTCATGGACAAGGACATCAAGCAACAACATCACAATGAGCAGCATCATGAACAACAACTGAAGGCGACATACTGAATGCAGCGAACACAGCACTGCAAGAGGAAGGTTGTTGACAACATAGAGGCGGAGCAAAGTTGCAAGATCAAGCAGATCCACTGATAATGAAAGAAACTTTGGAGACTTAGGCTATGAAGTGATGGCACGACATGAAGATCACTCAGAGGACGAAGATGGAATGAAGGAGGAGTTGCATGTGTCGAAGCAGCAACTCAAGGAAGAACATGAAGCTGCATAGACAGATGAATGAGTTGTAGCAGGATTAGGAACAACAGTGGGTGAAACATGCACTCATGGATGAAACTGCGCCTATACAAGTTAAAGTTCCATCCCAGCGCCTAACACGGAGCAGACATGGTGAGCAGTGTTGTTGATTTCATGCATGTCATTGTGTGCACACATGCATCCCAACCCATTCAACACACTCACCAAGGTGAAGATAAGAAGAAAGTCCAACTAGAGTCGAACAAGTACTTCGGCAAGTTGATGCGCATGACCACTAGCACACACTTGAAGATCAGCGTGGACACTATGCATTGGTGTGTTGTTATTTCAACCATACCCAAGAAGACCATGCACATGTTAGCGGACGAGTTGGATGAAGGGGCCTAACCAATGCACTAGTTGCAACGGAGGCAAGAGTTTGCTTCAGCAAGATGTCACCATGAGGCACATGCACACCATCACGGACGAAAAAGCTTGGCATCAACTCACCACCTACACCATCACAAGCATGTTAAATAGTTGGTCTCACCATAGTGGACCGAGTGTTAGTGATGTCTTGCAAGGCTTGCTCAAGCCATGTTGTCTCACATGAGTACATGTGCATTGTAATGTTGAGTCATGTCAAGTGTAAGTAGAGTGTCAACAATTAGATGTAACAGTCATAGAGTAGGTGAAGAGTCATGAGGGTAGTTGAACTGTCACAAAGGGGAATGTCAAGGGTCACCCCACCCTTTGCTATAAATAGTCCCTCATAACTCATTGTATAACATTTGGTCAGCCAAGCTTCTACTAAGACTATCTTGAAGAAGGCTTCGACAGTATTGTAACACAGCTTGGCTTCTCCACTGCATGGAGCTAGTACATCTCTTTGGAGGAGCAGGCAGATGTGGCTGTAATGTTCCACTGGTTGGGCTAGCAGGTTTACATGGTGTATTGTATGATTGTGGCTTACACTTCTTTAATAATAAGAACCAGCACATTTTCATGCATATGTTGTTACTATAGTTGGACTACTCCGGTTTCCTTAATGATATATGTTGTTTAACTTACGTACTTGTATATGAATTGATTTGTATGCAATTATATGAATGTTGTTCTTAATGTGTTGCATATGTTGTTAATGTTGTCACTGTCTATGTTGATTGCTTTGCTAGACATCAGATAGACCTTTCTCATGAAACTTGCTATATCAACCATCACACTCGTCTTGGACTAATCCGTGAGTGTTGTTCATGTTATCTTACCTTGTTGTTGTGACTGCCGCATCTGAGTGGACTACTCCGCCGGAAGCTATGCATGTCCTTTGTGTGGTGTGTTCCTAGCCGATTTGGGACTGATCCCTTTCAACCTGGAACTCACCTTCACCTTCCTCTCCCTTTGAAGTGTTGCAACCTCTCGTACACATTCCTTGACTCTCTGCATCAGTCACACCCTTGCTACCGGTAAAGTTATCTTATTTGCCTCTATGTGACATTACGGTCAAGGAATTACGTTATGGCCCACTGCTGGGACTCCTACACCAAACGGTTTGAGGTCTAATTGGGACGTCTTACGGAGAGATCCCCTTGACATGTTGGCAGGTTCAACACCATCAACATTTCTGGCACTAGAAGGAGGGCCTGATGGCAAGTAGTGTCCTCTCATCCAGTTTTGAACCTTTAGATATCTTTCATGGAGTCTTGCATTCTTCTTCCCCTGAGGTGTTTTTCGAATCGTGAAGATGTCTCCATCTCGGGGAAGATTTTCAATCTCTTGCACACTCACACATATGATGGTGAAGGCAAAGTGGCCTGGCCTAATCACTTACATAGCTTTCTTTCCATGATTTATGAGGAAGATGAGTTTATTGATGAACAAGTCAAGTTGCTTCTCAAATACACACTTTTTGAATCTCTGTTTCATTGGGTGCTCAGCCTACTGGCTGACACCGTGCACTCATGTGAGCAATTCTGTGATCGAAGACACATTCTATCATTTTGATCGATACCATATTGACCAGAAATTGTTACAACAACAGAGGGCTCTGCATGAATCTGTTATTGATTATTGGCAGTTCTTTCGTGACTTGAAATTTCAAGCTTCGAGGATCCAGATGAAGTTCGCTTATCTCTGGGACTCGTTGAAATAATGTCTTAAGAAATCTGCCCATCCCAAGAGGAAGCTTGATGTCAAGCCTCACTCAACCTTCTTCATTGATGGAACTGCGCAATCCCATGTGGGAGCAGGCACTATCTCAATGGAATGTCCACCTCCCTCTCATTCAACAGTTCCACCATCGCCTAGTGATGCTGAGGATCATGCTCACACATCTATTCATCCTTCGCACCCTCGCAACATCACTCCACACAATTTTCACATAGAGTTGGTTGTGAGTCCTTCGAGTTCCCATATGCATTGATCCGAATTGGATCCGTAAAAGACTGTCAAAGAACCATGACTGTATTAGGTCGAGACAATTCTCTAAAGAATTCACAACCGTGATCAAAAACACCCTTGAACTAGTGGCAATGGTAGCCAACATGGAACGACAAGAAAAGGTCAAAGTAGCCCCTGGGAGCACCGAATCGGGAAAAGGAGGTGGATTTTCATGCGCGATTGGGTGAACAGGGCTAAAATGGAGGAGCCTCGAGCACACAAATGCATGGCGAACCGGAGAACCACGGGTGGAAAAGGCGAACAGTGCTAAAAGGACAAAGGTAGGACCCTTGCTCTGGAAACCGACGGTATTGATCGGGGTGCCCTCAAATGGTGAGTGGCTTTGGATGGAAGCGGAGCGATCCCACTCAACGATCGACACGTGGCAAGTGGAGGTGAGAGAAAACCATCGTTGATCGTGTGCTATCGATCAAGCAATTCAACCGCGCGGGACGTGCATATGACGTTGGATCTAGGGGACACAGATCGGATGGCTGAGATCGCACCCGATGGAAGAAGCGGAATCGACGAAGGAATATGTCGCATTTTAAAAGGATTTGGATTTTGTTTGACTGCCACGGTGGAAGAAAGACTTCATCCATGATGTAACTGAAGAAACAAACCGACGAAGCAAGCTGGCACCATTTAGAGGAGGACAAGTGGCCACTCCCTGAGCGTTCATGATGATGCCGAATAGGGAACTCCAAGCACAACTGCAGAAGGTGAATCGACATAGGCGAATGAGGAACTGAATAGGCATTGGAACGAATGACTAAAAACCATGAATAGAGACAGTTGAAGTGAGAGTCAGTCGGAGCGAACCCCGAGAGGAGGACTGAAATCCGAGAGATAGAAGCCAGAGAAGAAGGCAGTAAAGAAAAAGCAGAAAGAGACAGAGGGTCGAGCTAACCAGAGGCAGCATTGAGCACTAGAGAGCTTGAGAGATTCAAACCATCCCATAGAGGGATCTTTCTAGGCTAAGCACCACATTGGGCTCTTACCACTGTATACCAGAAGGTCACAGAGTTGGTAGGAAGAAGAGTTTGTGTACTCCACTGGCTTGGGGAATCTAAGAACCACCCTGCCAAGCAAAATCTGATTCAGGAGAACTCATGTTGATTTCCTGTATTGTAACTCTCTGCTTAAAGACACAATAAAACGAGGCCACCACTAAAAGTTGGACTGGACATGTAGCCCTGGAGAATAGGGTGAACTCCTTATTAAAATTCGTGTGTCTTTGTGTTTGCTTACTGTATTTCTCTGTTGTCTTTCCATTAAATCATCCGTGTGTTGGCAATCTGATCGATCCATTGCTTAAATAACACAGAACACACACCAGCACATGAGTTTGTAATACCTTTTTTTAATAAATCTTCAACTGATGTCACTCATAGGGTGATTATCAAATCAAGTGGTATCAGACCTTCAGGCTATAAGGTTAGACAAGCTTGTGTTGGTTTAGCTGTTGCATGCTCACTAGATCAAAGCTCAAATTAGGAGAAGGAGAGTTGGTCGAAACTAATCCTAAAATTAGGAGAATCTATCCTCGGAAGACAATGTCAAAGGAAGGTTCTATGGGACCAGACCCTATATTCATAGAGAGTTTCCTAGCTATAAATTCTATGGTAGAAGAAATGTATAGGGACTTTAGAAAGCATAAGGATGAAGATTCATCGGGTTCTAAACAAGATAAAGAAGAAGATGAGTCTCATTCCCATGACCACTCAAAAGGAAAAGGGAAAGAGGAAAGCTTTCTCACACCTCCTAATAACCTTGTGCATAATAAGAAAGCATCTCTGATCAAGCTAGATGTTAAATTTGATTTGCCTATATATGATGGAGAGCTAAATGCTAGAAAGCTAGACAATTGGATTAGACAAATTGATGTATTGCAGAGTGCAAAACATCGACTCAGACAAGAGCAAAATTCAGTTGGCAAGCCTACGCCTAGGAGGCACTGCCTTGGTTTGGAGGGAAGGCAGAACCCAAGCTGACATGAAGAGACATGGGAATACTATCTTCATCTGGAGTGACTTTGTTTCTACAATCAAGAAGCAGTTCTATCCATTGGCCTACATGCAACAAGCCATGATGAGTTGGCAAACTCTTCGGCAGTTGAAAGAGCAAAGTGTGCAAGGGTATACTCAAGAGTTCACAAACAGAGCATTGATGTTGGGTATCTCATTAGACTCACCAGAGACTCTTTTGAAGTACATTGGTGGTCTACACAGCTACCTGAGGCATACAATCCTCATGTTTAATCCCACTAGTATAGATGAGGTATCTGTACAAGCTACTCATCTAGAAGCTAGAGGAAAGAATGGAAATCCAAAAGTTGGGGGACCATCCCAACCCACTGTAAGCAAGAGCAAGGAGAAAAGAAAGCAGAAGTGGAAAGCAAGGAAGGCTAACGCCGCACAGAAAGGCAAAGCTTCATGCACTCACTATAAAAAGGAGGGGCATGATGATAAGCATTGTTGGATTCTACATCCAAAGCTAAGACCTAAGAAGTCCGAGGGCAACAAGAAGAAGACTGATGTAGCTATTCAGAAATATTTGGGGTCAGACTGGGGAGATGAAACAATCATTGCAGCCATATGTATAAAAGGTAATAATTCTTAGGCATCTTTTAGTAATTCTGCTCAATCTATTATATCAAGAACATGAGAGAGAAAGGCATGAGCTTTTTCATATTCGAGTTATTTCCAAACATCAAAAGATTGATACTTTTTTTGATAGTGGCTCACAAGTAAATTTGATTTTTGAAGTAATTATAAAGAAATTTGGATTAGCAACTACATCTCACAAGAAACCATACCATTAGGATGGTTGAATAATAAAGCACAACTACAAGTGACTAGACAGTGCAAACTCAAGTTTTCTTTTGGTTCAACATTTGCAGATGAGGTTGAGTTAGACATAATTCCTTTGGATATATGTGGAATTGTTTTAGGAAGTCCTTACTTGTATGATAGAAAGGCTATTTTCTATAGAGCTGAGAACAAGTATCTACTTGTTAAAGATGGAATCGAATATTTTGTAAGAGCTCACAAGCTCAAGAATAATTATACTCTCATAAATTCTGGGCAGATGAAAAGACTGATAAATTCATGCAAACAATTCTTAGTAATGGTTGTAAAGGAAAAGAAACCTGATAAAACCAATGTATTTGAGGGTTGTAATGCTCAGCAGCAAGTTGATATAGAAAACATTGTTTCAGAGTATGATGTCCTATTTCAGGAACCTAAAGGTCTCCACCCAAAAAGGAAATAGTACACGATATCATTTTGCAGCAAGATGTTCCATTGCCTAACATTGGGATGTACAGGTTGTCTGCTTTAGAGAATGCTGAAATCAAGAAGCAGGTGTAGGAGTTGCTCGAGAAGGGATTCATCAGGCCTAGCACATCACCATGTGGGTCACCAATCATTTTGGTGAGAAAGAAAGATGGCTCATGGAGAATGTGCATTGACTACCGAGTGTTGAATAAGATAACAATGAAAAATCGTTATCCCCTTCCTCACATAGATGATCTTTTAGATCAATTTAAGGAAGTTGTTTATTTCACCAAGTTGGATTTGCACAGTGGATACCATCAGGTCATAGTTGCAGACCAAGATGCATGGAAGACTACCTTCAAAACAAAATCGGGATTGTATGAGTGGATGGTTAAGCCTTTTGGCTTGACCAATGGTCTTGCTACTTTCATGAGATTAATGAATGATGTACTCATGCCTTTTCTTGATGATTTTGTTATTGTGTATTTGGATGACATTCTGATTTTTAATAAAACGTGGGAAGAACACTTAAAGCATGTTAAGCAGACATTAGATGTTTTGAAAAGAGAAAAACTTTATGTTAAACTCTCAAAATGTGAATTTGGCAAAACATCTCTACGTTATTTGGGTCATATAGTAGGGGGTCATGAATTGACAATAAATCCCTCTAAGGTGGCAGTCATTGTAAACTGGCCTAAACCCATGTCTGCTACAGAAGTGAGAAGCTTCTTAGGAGCAACACAATATTGGAGGAAGTTAATTTCTAATTTTTCCTCAATTGCAACTCCCTTACATGCTTTGATAGGATTGAACAAGGTGTTTTAGTGGGGAGGCAAATATTAGAAAGCCTTTGACACCTTCAAAGAAAATATTAGTACAACACATGTACTAGCACTGCCTGATCTACAAAAACCATTTGAAATCCAAATAGATGCCAGTGACTATGCCATGGGAGCAGTGTTGACACAACATAGTAAAGCCATATGTTATCATTCTGAGACTTTTAATCCTACAGTAGTTAACTATCCTACATATGATAAAGAATTGTATGCATTAGTTTAAAGTGTGAAAAAGTGGAAACACTACTTAATGGGCAAAGAGACAGTAATACATATTAATCATCAACCACTTCAATATCTACACTCCCAAACTAAGTTGCAGCAATCAAGACATTACAGATGGATGGGTTTTCTACAACAGTTTCATCTAGTCATCAGATATAAAAAGGGCATACACAACAAAGTTGCATACATG
>APFE030719321.1:92679-110719 GCA_000404065.3 Pinus taeda | reverse complement strand
ATAAAAACTTTAGAATTTGAAAAATTAAAATTAAATACCTGAATGGATATAAAATACATCAAAATGGGATGAATAAAGTGAAAAATGGATGGTAAATAGATGGATTAATAAGTTTCTTAGAGCAAAAACAAGACCAAAACTGAGGGCCAACATCTCCCCCTTGCTAATCATCAAGCATGTCCCCATGCTTGCTTATTGCTCTTTGATATTCTTCTCTCTATAGTAGATGTGGTTCCTATAGATGCTTCCTATTGTGCTGCCCTGACCAAACAATCCAAACCTGAGTCATGTCCTTCCTTGAACAACGCTGCCTTTACCTTCTTCTTTTCATACTTTGCCTGCCACATGTTCTTTTCCTTTAACCATTTAAATCCATGTTTAGAAAGTAGATCATTTTTTCGTTTTAATCTCCATAGCTCTTCATTTAACTTTTCATTTGCCTTGACCAACCTAGTATTATCCTTCTTACTTTCCTTGTTTTCCTCTTTTAATTGTTTTTCCACGATTTTACTAATTTCTAGTTGGTCAGTGAAGTCCCTCATTCTTCCCAAATTGATTTCTTTTTCAAAATCCTATGTAGTTTTGATTAATGATGTTGTTGCTGCATCATCATATGAAGAATCCCTCTCAAATACTTCCTGTGCAATGTCATTTTCTACCTGTTTCCTTGTGGAATATGTGTCTACTTCGTTTTCTATGTCAATGGGACTTTTATTCCTAAATCTTCTAGGAATAGACATAACAGATACTTCATTTTCCTGCATGGCCATGTTACTTTACTGTTTAGCTCTAGTTCTTGGATACAAGGGTGAACTCATCAATCCTCTGTTTTCCTGCTCTACTTTATCCTGCACTTCATTAACCTGCTCATTAAACTGGTTTCTAGTCATGAACTCCCTCCAAACTATGCCATCTGACCTCACTTGATACTCAACCAGGATTTTTATCAATCCCTGGTGGTAAATCTGTGCTGCTTTGGGCTTGTGTTCATGTCTCACTGTTTCAATCATTCTCAAGAGGCTTCTAAAGAGGAAATATGGAAAGTTAATCCTATCTTCTCCCTTAATATGTTGTAAAAGTCAGATATGATATAGGTGGGCAACACTATATCCTCTATCACAAGTCAAAAACTTTTGGATGACTAGAACCAACTCACCCCATGGTTCATTGAACCATTCCCTTGGTATCCCCTTGGTTCTATCAAAAGTCCCTTTCTGATTCTTTTCAAGGAATAAAGTCCAATGTGCCTTCTCCTTGAAGTGTAGGCCTTTGTGATATATTTCACCTATCACTGGAAGATCTAGAGCTTGGGAAAGATATTCCTAAGTCACAGGAATAATAACATCTCCTACCCGTGTTTGGTCCTGACTGTAATTTTTTATGAAGTCCCTGGTTATCTCTTCACTGTGGCCATCAAACTTTTGCAAAAAGCCTATCAATCCTACCTAGTAAAGTTTTTCTATGGTTTCCTTCTTCCAGCTCTCTATTTGAAATTTGGGCTCTATTCTGGCTGACATTGTTTCTGAAAACTAGTGGATATACGCTTCTATTTTTATTAATTTCATCTTAACAATAATAATTTACAACTACTGTTCTTTCCAAAATTAAATTCCAAAATCATAGAATCTTACCTGCTCTTTCGCAACAATTTTAATTCAATTTCCTTGGCCTCTGTTTACCCTCTCTCTATAGCAACACAGTTTTAAATCCCCTGTCCAAACAATCAAACACCTGTATATCTCTGTCAACATGCTAAACTTTGTCTGGAAAACAAAATACATATGAAAACAACATTTTCATGATGGGCCTCTGGTTTTCTTAATGTATTTTTTTTTAGGCATCATTCTCATATTGTTCCATATATGCCTAACACCCTACACTGTGTATATAAAGTCACTAAAAACAAGCAGTGCATTTCCTCAAATGGTTCGCCCTTTATATCTATGAAAACTTGGAAATCAAATAGTGCTCGACCTTATATATATATAAAAACTTGAAAATCAAACAACACATTTAAATGGGATGGGATTTAAATGGCTCGACCTTTATATCAAACAATAGCGCATTAAATGGCTCGGCCTTTATGAAAACTTTGTAATACAAACAACGCATCTAAATGGCTCGGCCTTTTGAAAACTTTGAAACAGATCAACACATTTAAATGGCTTCGGACCTTATAGAAACTTTGAAAAACAACAGTGCATTTAAATGGCTCGGCATTTTGGCAGTCTTTGTTATACCTTGCATTCCAATCCCCTGTATCAACCAAAACAAAACTCACAGTCTACATGTTTGTTCACATTACAGGTTGCTTCCATTTAAAAACATGCAATGTATCGGCCATACAAACAGTAAAATCAACCAAACAATGCAAAACAAAATCGGCTATATAAACACATCCAAAAATCGCATCCTCGGCGCTAGCAAATATGACTCTGCCTCCTCTGTTATATAAACTCTGTTTCAACTTGCAAAAATACACATGTGGGATTATGCTAATGACGTGTTTTGCATGCAACAGGATATGGTTAGATTGCGTTGTTTCCATAATTTTCATGCCGTGATATATGCAACTACACCAATGAATCCTATCGCCTAGCCGTATATTTATTAAACTGTTGTCATCTGACCCTTAGAGTTATTAATTCTGGAGTTAATGGCATAGTTCCGATGTTTTTACCTGGCTATTGACGAGCGTTGAGGAGTGTTAAATGGCACTCTGAATCCCTGTAGCTACGTTTGGCTGACTGGTGGCAAGAGCAGGTGCGTTGGTCATTAAATAACAGGCAGTGTTCAACACAACTCATTGTTTGCGAACTAAGCAAATCACACCATTACCTGAATTATCCCGAGATTTCAATGATCAATTGGTGTTGCATTCGGGACGTTTTCCTTCTTATATCTCCACGGATTTGCTTCAGTTTTCCCCTTGCTTCGGCTTTCAACTATGCAGTGCTCAACACACAACATTTTGAGCTATTCGATGATGTGAAGTTGGTTAAAATAGGTGCAGGAGACCGTCGGTCGGTTCATGACCGTTTCATGGTTGTACCGTGCACTAGTTTCTTATTGGCCGCTGCAACGCATGGTGGTCCTGTTGACCAGTCGCCCGACTGTGTCATGAGGATGGCCAAGTTATGGGTATGATTTAAACGTAGGTGCATTTCTTCTTGTGCAACGCATAGTGCAATGGTTGACGGTCTCCATGCCACGTTGTTCATCTCGTATGCGTGTGCTGGCCTGTGTTTTGTTATGCATTGGTTTGGTTCTTGGGTGGACTGTCGTTGCACTCATAACCTCCTCTGCCTTCCCTATCGTGTTATGAGCTCCCTGCGTGTCGTATGATTGCTTCGTTCCATAATACCATCATATAAACCGTAGTGTGTGTGTGCTGACCTGTTGCTTCATTCACGATATATGCAATAATTTGTGACCATGCGCAAATATGCAATAACCTTTTGCCAATATGCAATAACCTTCTGTCGCGTATAAATTTGACTTTGTGTTGCATGCGATCATATTCCATTATACATATAAATTTATTTCGTAGGACCTTATTCCATTATGCATATAGCACATATTGCCTTGTGCCTTCATTACATATTGCATATATATATCCCAAGTTTGATTGCATATGTCCATATTGCGCATTATGCAAATGTCTTCTCATATTGCATATTATTCAAATAGATTTCCATATGGCGCATTAATTCCAAAGTTATATGCACACCTACATATTGTGATTATGTACACTTATAATTTTAAAATGACCACCTTGGGTCATATTTAAAATTATCCCCATTTCTAATCGTTGAATTGTATGTGCAGGTTGAAAAATGTTGTCCTCGTTTGGTCCCACTATGCTTTTAAATAAAACTACTTAGGGGGTAATGAACATGAAATGAGATAGGATGTGTATGTACATGGAATGCGATAGGATGTATAAGGGTTATAGGATATGTATAAGGAATATAGGGTATAATATTTACAAGAATAGGGATGATAATAGATATCTTCAGGTACTAGTTTCAACTTAACAAAAACTAAAAATTCCTAAGAAAATTTGAATTTTCAAGCACAAAATGACTATACATATACTCCCGTGGATGATGTCTATACAAGTGGGATGAAATCAATTTCTCAAATGTTGTAGATAGATTGAAAAGTAGAATTTATTGTTGCTCCTTGTTCTGCATGCTCTGGTTCTTGAATTGCTGACTGTCGTTC
Source organism: Pinus taeda (assembly GCA_000404065.3). Lineage (NCBI taxonomy): Eukaryota > Viridiplantae > Streptophyta > Pinopsida > Pinales > Pinaceae > Pinus > Pinus taeda. The sequence goes on along the minus strand of APFE030719321.1, from coordinate 106,492 downwards.
AAGTCCCTCTGCAATGACTTCATGATTCAGGTCCCAACTGTTATGTACATGTTTATGAAATGTGTACATGTTGCTACTGATATTTCAGGTCCCTCTGATATGTTTGTTCAGGTCCCAACTGCTAACAATACAAGTTCCATCTGTACTTTGACTGCACAACCAAAGGTCTTGTGCAATCCTCCCCCTTCCTTGAGATTTGACTTGTCCTCAAGTCAGATGTGTGTGGAGGATATCCTGCAATGAATTTTTGTGAGAACAGTAGAACAAGAAAAAGGAATTCATAGATTCCAAGTTGCCTTGGTTTTCCCCTATGAATTCGTTTTTGCTTAGTGCCAGTTTCCTGGTTTTCACTAGCAAACAATTTATTTTTATTATGTTGTTTTTTTGTGTTTATATATATATATTTTGTTTATTCTACTACGGGACTGGAAGATGGCTGAGTCTGTTGTGCCATGATTTCCAGTTCTGTATCTTCTACCAGTTGTTTCATAAATGCTTCCTTGCTAATAGGTCTGTTATAAACTTTGAGCCTATGTCCGTTTACCAAAAATGATGTGAGTTCCTAGTCAATTGTCTTGATCTTGACTACTCCATTGTCAAAGATTTCTTCGATTTCATATGGGCCTAGCCAATGTGTTGTGAATTTGGATTTGAAATCTTTGAATTTGGAGTCGAACAGTAGTGCCCAGTCTCCCTTGTGAAATGTCTTGTGTTTGATAAATATGTCGTGCCACTTCATTCTTTGTTGTTGTACCAATGCGGTATATTCTATGGCCTGCTGACGATGCTCATCTAGTCGATTTAATTCCATGATCCACTGTTGTTGTGCTTCAAACAGGTCCAGTCCTAGTTTGGCTGCCAGTTTGTATGTATGTATCTGAAACTCTATGGGTAGTAAGGCCTCTTTTCCGTATACCAACTGGTATGGGCTAAAGCCAGTTGTATTTTTCCATGTGATCCTATAGGCACATAGTGCATCCCTTAATTTTTCAGACCAATCTTTTTTATTCATCTATACTGTTTTGGTCATGATATTTTCTAGGACTTTATTTGTTGACTCGACCTGCCCATTTTCTTGAGGATGATATGGTGTCGACTTCCTGTGCTTGATATTGTATTTCTCTATAAGATCTCGTACCAGATTTGAAGTAAACTGTGCTCCTTGATCTGTTACAATTTGTCTGGGTACTCCGTATTTGACAAAGATTTCTTCAAAGAGAAAGGTGACCACTATATCTTTTGTTGCTTTGGTGACTGCCTTTGCCTCCACCCACTTGGTGACATAATATGTACATACTAAGATGTACCTCTTGCCATTTGATGGTGGATTGATAGGTCCAACAAAATCTAGCGCCCATTGCTCAAATGGTTCTATGAGGACTTGCGGTTTGAGTGGCAGCTCATCTGCTACTATTGGTCTCCCTATTCTTTTGCAACTGTCACATTGCTTGACATATGCCTTGGAGTCTTTGAAGATGGCTGGCCAATAGTAGCCCAATTGCAGCACCTTGTAGGCTGTTCGTTTGTCTGCAAAATGACCACCACATGGTTCATCATGACATGCTTTTAGGATGTCTAATATTTCATCTTCTCGCACACATTTTCTGATTATCAAATCTGAACAAGTATAAAACAAATCGCCATTTACCCAACTATATCTAGAGATTTCTCTAATAATTTTTCATTTTTGTTTCTTAGAGAATTGTGTTGGAAACTTCCCAGAAGATAAATAATTTTCTATGTCTGCAAACCATGGTGTTTTCATTGTTATTGCAAACATGTGTTCGTCTGGAAAGTTGTCTACAACTAGATTTGGATCGTTGGGTGAATGTATGCAGGACAGAAAGTCAGCCACTTGATTTTCTTTGCCTGGCCGGTCTTGTATTGTAATGTTAAACTCTTGCAATAACAGTAACCATCTTGTTATTCTCCCATTGGTGATGGGTTTATTCATCAAATATTTTATTGTTGAATGATCTGTATGAATAAAAACTTGGTAACCTGTTATATAGTGCCTGAATTTGTTTACTGCATGTACTACGACTAACATTTCCTTTTCTGTGACTGTATAGTTCAATTCTGCAGGTGTTAAGTTCTTTCTTATGAAGTATATTACATAATTGAACAGATTCTCTTTCTGCCCAAGTGAGGCACCTATCGCGGTATCAGATGCATCAGTTGAAATATGAAATGGCAAAGACCAGTTTGGCCCATGGAGAATGGGTGCAACTGATAATTTTTCTTTTAATATTTGAAATGTATTTTGACAACTATTTGTCCATTGAAATTCAACATCTCTTGCTAATAGTTTGAACAAAGGTTGGGCTATTTTACCAAAGTTTTCAATGAATCGTCTATAGTAGTTTGCATAGCCCAAGAAACGTCTTACGTATTTTTGTGTTGTAGGTGGCATTGAGTTAACTAGGACTTGGATTTTTGCTGGATCCACCTTAATTCCTGAAGCGGAAATATGGTGTCCCAAAACTATACCTTCTATCAACATCATATAGCATTTTCATTGCTCAATGACAAATTTGTTTTGATACATCATTTCAAGACTTTCTCAATATTGTTGAGGCAATCATTATATGTGTTTCCATAAACTGTGAAGTCATCCATATAAACCTCTACACATTCATGGACTAGATCAATAAATATTGCAAGCACTGCTCTTTGGAAAGTTGTAGGTGCATTGCATAAACCAAATGGCAAGACATTATATGCATAGGTTCCCCATGGGCAAGTAAATGTTGTCTTGTCTTGGTCTTTTGTTGCTATTCTAATCTGCTTGTACCCACTAAACCCATCTAGGAAGGAGAAAAAATTCTTTCCAGCTAATGAGTCGAGAACCTGGTCAATGAATGGTAGGGGAAAATGATCTTTTAATGTGGCTTTGTTTAATTCCCGATAGTCTACAAATACCCTCCATTTTCCATTTTTCTTTGGTACTATTACCAATGGAGAAACCCATTGACTATCTGAAATAGGATACATGAATCCAACATTTAACAATTTTTGCAGTTCCTCTTTTACTATTTCTTTCATCATGGGATTCATTCGTCTTTGAGGTTGCCTTACAGGTTTGATTTGATCATCTGTATAGATGTGGTGGATACATGTGCTGGGATGGATTCCTTGCATGTCAGTATAATCCCAGGCAAAAGCTTTTGAATATTTTTGTAATAATGTAATTACCTCTTGTTCTTGTGCTGATTGCAACTGGTTTCCAATGTTAAAATGTTTTCCAGGATATATCTCAATTGTTTTGTTGTTGGATTAGAGATTGTGTTTACAAGAATGATGTCTATAAAATAATTTCGCAAAGTTTGAACAATACAAGTTTCCTGAAAACATTGATTCAAAATATTACTTGCAGCTTCATATTGAACCTCTCTAAGCTGCTCTGAAATATTTGGTTCTGAAATGAAAAGATCCATTAAGTCTTCATTCTCCTCTTCTTCTCTAAGGTCAAAGAATAGATTTATACTTAAAACTAATTTAGTTTGTTGTTGTTCTTGAGTTTCAAGTACTGATTCTAAAGAAGATGATTGTATAGGTGAATAAAGAGCAATGTGTTTCCTTTCATCTCCATGTGAAAAATCATGCTTCCTAATATGCATCCTATAAAGGCATTAGCGGTAGCTAACCATGGTCTGCCTAAGATTAGAGGATGTCCTCCCAAATTTGTTTTTGGTTGCAAGATAAGGAAGTCAACAGGATATTCCCATGAATCCAAAGAGACTATGATATCTTCTAGCATTCCTTCTAGAACAACTTTAGATCTATCTGCTAATTCTAGAATTGTAGAAGTTGATCTAATGTTGTTTAAATGTAGATTTTCCATTGTCTCCATTGTAATTACATTTATAGCTGCTCCCAAGTCTATTAATGTATTTGGTACTGAGAAATTATTTATTGAGATAGTAACCATAGGGATACCAGGATCAATATATTTCTCTACAATGTTTTGTGTAGACATGAGGCTTGCTAATTTGCCAATGACTTGGATTGTAGTAGGATCCTTCTTATTTTTACCTATTTTCTTAATGCACAATTCCTTTATTGTTTTAGCATAAATTGGTATCTCTTTAATTGCCTTCAATAAGGGAATTTTTACATAAGCATTTTTCAATTCATCTAAAATATCAAATTCAGGAAGGGTCATTTCTTTTTGTTGTTCCACTAACCTCTTAGGATAAGGTGGTGTTTGAGTTATAATGGTTTTCTCTTTCTGAATTTGTGTTTCAGATTGTGATGTTTCAGGTGATTCTCCTTGTTCAATTGGCTCTTCTATGATTGGTGGAGAATCCTTTTTAAGCACTTTTCCAGACCTTAAATGGACATCATTTAGAGGAAGAATAGAATAAGTGGGAAAATATGCTGCTTCCTCTACAGTGTATGCAGACTTATCCACTTTATTGTTTGGATTTGCCACTGGTTGGGTTGGTAATTGAGTTGGTTTGGGTTGGTTTGACGGTAGTTGTAACTGTTGTGGTTGAGTCAACAATGGTGGTGGATTCTGCTATGGAAATGGCATGGATTGTGGATATGCAAAAAAATTTTGCGGAAATGGCATGGACTGTGGATATTGTGGATATGGAAATGGTTGTTGGTATTGTTGCTAGTATTGATGTTGATACTGTTGAGGTGGCTGGTTTCCATAACCATATCCTCTCCATCCTTGTGCAAGTTGGTGTGGATATTGTTGTGGAGGCCAAGCTTGCCATGGCATTGGAGGGTTCCAAAGATTTTGAGGTGGATAGAGGTAGTTTTGTTGAGGGAATTGTTGCGGATTTTGTTGGGGCATCCTAGGTTGCCATGGTCTCCGTGGTACTACATAATAAAAACCTTCTATTTCTTGCACCTCTTCCATTGAGTTCATTTGCAATTCTTTCAATCTTAGACAGTTTTCTGTTGAATGATTTTCTGTACAAAGACCACATACCTGAATACTATCCAAAGGACATTCTCTTAATGGATGCTTCTTTCTACATTTGGAACAAAAGATTGCTAGAGCTTGTTCTTGTTCTTCCTTCTTCCTATTTGCCTTTAAAACATCTACTATTGTTCCCAATGTACTTAAGAGGTTAGTTTTGAAGTTTTCCAATAAGCTTCCTATTTCCGCTCTTGTTATCCCTCCTGCTACTGACTTTGTTGCTTTTGAACTTGCTTCTCTCTTTCCAGTTTTTTATCTTCCTCTAGAATATTTTTGACATAACTCAACAATTTCTTCGAATGGTAGGTTTGAATTGTCTCCTTTACCCATCACATTCAAAATGTCAAGGTATTCATCCCTTACACCCTTGAGAAAGATTGTTCGAATGGTTTCTTGATTTAGAGAGTGTTGTTTAGATTTTTGTAGATTATATGCAAATCTTTCCAAATATTCTTCTAAACTTTCATCTTCTTGTTGTGTCAATTGGAAAACATCTTCCTTTGAGTCTCTAGATCTACAATAAGCTTGATATTTTTTAAGGAAGACTAATCTCATCTCATCCTAAGAATTTATTGTTTGCTCTCCTAAACCCATGAACCATTTTAAAGCTGATGCTTTTAATGTAGCAGGAAAAAGACGAAGTTTGTGTATGTCATCAGTGTATCCATATGTTCTACATAGAATATCAAATTCAAACATAAAAGCATCAGGATCTTCCGTTCACATTCCATAAAAATTTGGCAATACAGAAGGTGGAATATTTTTCATTTTCACCTCTTCTCCTAATATTGCACTCATATCCACTATAGGAAAGCCAAAGGTAGCTTCTTGATCATGACCATCTTCTTGTCTTTTCCGATCATTTTCTGTCTTTCTATCATTTTCTTGTTTTGCCTCCTCCTCTATTTTTCTTCTCCATTCTCTTTGTTGTCTCTCATATTCAATTCATCATTCAGGAGTGAAAATAACAGATCCATGTCCCTCTTCTTCCATTGGCTTAGTTGTTTCAATTTTAAGTGGAGATTCAGGTTGTTCAAAAACAGGTTGATTTATAGATGGAATGACAGGTTGTTTTTCTTTAATAATTTCCTTTTTTTTCCTGAAGTTGATGGTTGTTTTCGTTTTGCTTCCCAAGCTAACAAAGCTTGCCTCTCACTTAAAGTTAACCTTTGTCCAGTTCTTTGTTTTTCTTCCAATTCCTCAATTATAGGATTACCAGTAACTAGGGTTTTTGATGATCCTATCTCTACTTGTGGGGGGTTTTTAACAAATCTACCTTGAGGATCTCTCTGTCTAGGCATAAAGAAACATAACTTAAAAGGAATGTAAATAATTTTTTTGTTTTTTTTTGTATAAAAGTTTGAAAGTTATCTTCCTATTGACTATGCCGATATTTTCCTCCCCGGCAACGGAGCCAAAATGTTGAGCTAATTTGTTTACCGAAATTAACACAAATACTTCTTATCAATCCGGGTTGGTAATACTTTGAGGAAAGGTCACTATGTGTGAATATCAGATGTAATCAAAACTTGAAATATAAGTTTGTCAAAACCTAAAGAAATACATACTACCACTCCAATTCAATTGGTTTGAAAAGAGGAAAAACACTGAAATGGTTCTCAACTCAAGAAGTCCACTTCTACCTCAATTACTACTGAATGAATCAGAGATTGAAACTAATAACTTAAGATGGATAAATTATCAATGAAATAAGGCTCCTAACTAAATAGACACATAATATGTTTCATCATAATTCATTCAACTTAATGCCAAAATTACATAAGAAAACTACTTGTATGTAATCAAAGGAAACTAGTTACAGTTCACCAAGCTAACAGAAGGAGTGCTCAACTTGAGCACTTTGTTTTTCCAACTTAATAAAATGATGAACAAGCTAAGATCTAATGAAATCAATCACCATACATTAACCATAAATTAATTTGCAATAAAGCATGAAACTAGTTCTACAATAACCAGATTACAGGAAATAAAACTAGTTAACAAGGAAGTGTACTTAGCTTGGAATGGGGGCCCTCCACCCTTTCTTTGCACACTTGAAGAGTGATATCAAAAGCTCAAATTCAGTCACACATCCATATCATTGAACAACAAAATAATAATAGAACAAGTCTTCAAATTAACTCTCCAATCCAAAAGTGTTTCAACATAAACGTATAATAAGTCAATACATAAGCCATCAAAGTTTTGGCTTTTAAATAGAAGTCTCATGAAAAAAACTGATCTATAATCATTCAAAAAAACCCATCTACTCTTATCCATCTATCTAAGTCGAATTCATCACTCCCATCCCAAGAGATATGGTCAATCCCATAGAATCTCACTACCCTATTTTTATGGGATTTCCGAATGACTAGTCATGATTGACTAGCACTAAATGGGCCTAATAAAGCTTGTTCTGTTCGAACTAAGCATAGCTGGCTTAGTCCCAGTTCCCAAGCTGTCCATCCATGCATCCAATTCGTGCCAAGTGTCCTGCAACCATATCAACCATATAGCTATTACGGGAATTTCTGAATCTGCCAATTTTTGCACTTAAAACCAAATTTTCATAAAAACTTTAGAATTTGAAAAATTAAAATTAAATACCTGAATGGATATAAAATACATTAAAATGGGATGGATAAAGTGAAAAATGGATGGTAAATAGATGGATTAGTAAGTTTCTTAGAGCAAAAACAAGACCAAAATTGAGGGCTAACACACAACTGCAAAGATTTTGTTATTAGCCGAAAATGAAAGAGACAGTTTCTAGATATGTAAGGGGGTGTACTATGTGTGCTAAAAGCAAGCCCAGCAATAGAAAACTAGGCTTGTACACTCCTTTACCAGTTCCTTCTCACCCTTGGGAAAGTGTTTCCATGGATTTTGTTAGAGGACTGCCTAAATCTAGGAAAGGTCATGATTATCTATATGTGGTTGTGGATAGGTTCAGCAAAATGTGTATTTTGATAACTTGTAATAAACAGATTACAACTTAACAATCCAAAATTATTCTTTGAACATGTATGGGTTCATTTTGGATTACCCACTTCTATTGTATCTGATCGAGACACCCGATTTGTGGGGAAGTTTTGGTCAAGTTTGTGGGAACTGATGGACACCCAACTGAAGAAAAGCACAAATTTTCATCAACAAACCGATGGCCAGACATAAGCAGTTAACAGGACAATGATCTAGTTACTCAGTGGATATTGCAGCAAACATCCTAAGCTTTGGCATGTGTTAGGCTCCTGCTGTAGAAGGTTACTCATATTTCATGATTGACATTTTTACAGGCCAAATATGTTATACTTTGCATGCTGCAATGCTCCATATTTGCTAACAAGAACCAAAGAAAGAGGCCATGAAAGAGTGCTAGTCAAAGTTCACTTGCTGCATTTCAATTTTGAAGAGTTATTCCATTTTTGTAGAATTCTCAGCTAAAGGGAGGTCCAAACAGCTTAATCTTGGTCTCCCTAGGTTTCAATTTCATGTTTTAGAATATAGAGAATCAATAATCTATCCAAACAGCTTAATCTTGGCAGATTCTTAGATAGATAGAGAATCAAAGGAGCCCAACTGCTTAATCTGGGCCCTTGGAAGAAATAAGGGTAGTTTGTAGATAGGAGGACAGAAAAAGAAATATTTGAAAAGTTGGGTCTGCAAGTCTAAGTGCACCCAAACTAAAAGAAGAAAAAATGTCAGGTAAGTAGGTTGGGTAGGTAGTTTTATGGTTGCAGAATCATTGATTGTGATCATTCTTGTGTTTTCAAATGTTATATCTATTAAATCAGTATGGCAAAGCAGTTCCCATTTGAAGGACTTCAAGCGAGGCATGACTAACTTCCCCTCCCTCTTCCCTAACTCCTTTACTAACTTCCCCCTAAAGAGGTCAAGATCTGCTTGATATATCTTACTTTCATCATTTTCCATATCATTTTCCTTGATAAAGATCTGCTTTACTCAAGGAGGGTCCATATTTTCTCTACAAATTTCTATCTCCCCTTTAAAGCCTAAGATCTCTGAGACTTAGCGCCTTCTTGTCATTTTCATATTAACTCCTGACATTATTATGTAAATCCCTATCTATTTCCTTTCCCCCTACTAAAACTATGGTAATAATTCCCCTATGTAAATATCCCATCCCTCTGGTTGAAACATAACCATAAATATCCCCTTGGGAATTACTAAGTTCACCTGGATCTTAGTAAGAACCCTATCTCTGCATAAATTTCTCTTCCGAGGTGTTTGGAATCCTTCCAAGAACACAAAAACCCCCTTCAAATGCATTAACAAACCCCCGCGCATTTCATTTTGGGATTTATTGATGTCCGATTAATAAATAACCAAAGCACCAAACCATATTACACCATTTTCTAAAGTTCAAAACCCACCCTAGGCCGCGAAAAATTGAAGTTTATCATGCGCACATTTATATTAAAGCCTATGGTTCTTCTCCGCCGGTCCACCGCCAGATCGGCCCTCCCAGATCCGACGGCCCTCATACATATCGGGTGCCCTTTTGTGATGGTTGGTTAGCACCTGATGTCCGACGGTTTTACCGACGTACACCGGGACAGCTGGTGACATCCCATTGCATCGGGCCGCCCCTGACAAATACCACCTCCGTACCTAAGGCGGTCCGATGCGAGCCAAAAACCGCCTTCTCCTTGTGTAATGTGGGCGCCGCATCACCCTGCCACATCGCCTCCACCTCACCCCTCACCTACCTTCACCCTACCACCGTGTCTTTTCCATGTCACCCTACCGTACTGCCACGTCATCATTCTGAAATCACATCCGTACAGGGGGGTCCCACTGCTGACGTCATCCGTCATACCACTGACGTCAGTAGCTCAAAAAATGCGCAAGTGCAAAAATCAAGCTTCAGAGCCCCGGATTGAATTTCTGAGGCAGTTTTCGATGCGTAATTAGCACGCATCGCTACGGGAAATAGGCCATATTGGGGAATCTTTTGATTCCTCGGCCATTTTCACACCGAAAAAGGCAGAAAAGGCCCGATTTTGCCAATTTGAACGTATCAAAAGATAGAGAGAGACCTGGTTCAGAGATTAAAGAATATCAGAGCAAATATGCAGCCAAAAACCATGTCAGAGAGTATCAGTGTTGCAGCGAAGTGTATTAGCGGAGATCTTCCCAGGGCTCGAGGTGAACGAAGCATTAAAAGAAAACCTTGAAAGTCAAGAAACAGTTAAGGAAGCATTCAAATCTCACCAGCACACATGACTGCACATTAAAACTCACAGAAGATCAGTGGACCAGAACTCAATGCACAGTTATTACAGAACCACTGCACCAAGTCACAGAGGACACCACATCAACTCACTTTTGATCCAGATGCCTCTGGCGTAGCCCAAAGAAGACTTACTTGCATTTAATTCCAGCATAAGTTAGGTTTTAGAATGCTTTCCCACAGACCTGTTTAGGTCAGTTGTAATAAGTACCTTTACATATTTTACCTATATATACCACCCTGAAAAAGGTTGGTTGGTTGGTCTTTGTTGGTTTGATTTTTTTTGCTAGAGCAGAGACTCGCACTGTATATGTGATAATTTCTATAATCAAAGATTGCTTGAGAGTCCGGAGAATGAACTGTGCACTGTGTTTAATTGGCTGAAGAGTGACTGTGGAATTCCTGTGCTTCTACATGATTCAATAAGTGTTCCTTAACTCTGTTTAGTTGTTCTATTTTTGTTTATCGTCTATGTTCCACCATCTAAGATTACAGAAAGAAAGAATAGTTTAGGATTTTCTTTGCAGCACCCTATGCTCAATTTCTGTGATCTCTGCATGTTTTCATCAGGAACAACTATGAATATGCATACTTAAATGATCATGTTTACACTGTTTCTTTCACATATGAATGTTATTTTAGGAATTCTTAACTGCTCCTAGATAACCATTCATTCACCTCCCTTCTCTGTTAGCTGATGAAAGATTCTTAATTGCCTTTCATCTTTGATTTTCATTCCATCTTTTCAGCAAATTGGTATTGTTTCATGTGTAGCTGTCCTGCTCTATAATCCTCTTGCGTCCAAGAAAACGTAACATCAAGCATTAACCTGCGACTCCATGCCCAATGGTTTGAAACTTATCACTCTATCCCTTGCCTCTCTGTTCGAATGCAACTTCCTTCCATCCAAACTCCATCCAAACTTAAACAAAACCCACTGAACCCAATAGCTAGCCTAAAATCATCATCAACAAAGCTAAATCATTAAGAGAGAGCCCTCTTTGATTGTAGGTGGGCTAGAACCTGCAATCCAAATATTGGTTTGTGGTTACCTCAGCTGTATCCCTTCAGGAGCTTAGGGATAACCTGAGTGATAACATAATGGCGACTCCACTGGGGAATTTCCCAGATAATCTCACAAAACCAGTCCGAAGCTCTGCAAAGGAAGAAACTGACCTTTAAAAGTCTCGGTGGACCTGTGTTCTTAGAAAAATTCCTAAAAAATAGGTTAGAAGTTGGCTCCTAAAAAGCAAACGCGTCATACCAGATCAAATCCTGATCCAATCCCCCAGCTGTTTGTGAAAATCCAAATCTAATCTCTAAGACCCTTAGAAAACAAGAATAACAGGAAGACTTTACTGCTTCTAGTCCGGAAATAGTTCAACCAAGCTGTGTTCCGACCCCTGTCAAAGTTCTATTTCGTTCAACCCCAATTTCCCTTTGTTCCTCATCCACTTCTCCAAACAGCTCTTCTACACCTCCATCCTTTACTCATACTACCACTGCTACTCCTATTACCCCAGTTGTTCCTGTTATCTCAGTCGCCCCAGTTTTTCCACTAATCCCTGTCAACATGGCTAACAGATATGCACCTTTGCACCTACCTGCAAATCTCGGAGACATGCCTCAAGATTATCAGACCAAAATAACTTATTCTGATGGCACAAGTGCCTGCATAGCTCTCTAGCATACCAAGAAGATGCAGGACTACTTTGAGAGCTATGAGATTGACGATGATAGCGTGAGAATGAAAATTTTTGTTCAAAGTCTAACAGGTGACGTTAGAACTTGGTTTAGAGCACTCCCAGCCAATTCCATAGCAGACCCAAAAGCCTTATACCAGTCGTTTATCAACAGATGGGAGAAAAAGAAAGACCCTCTGCACATACTATCTGAATATGACAACATCAAAAGAGGCCCCCAGGAGACTGTCTTGGACTATTGTGCAAGATTTAATAATGTTTATAATGAAATACGACAAAACTTGAGGCCCCCACCTGATCCTGCTTTGTACAAATTCCCTGATGGTTTTGATGTTGAAATGGCTTATCAGTTAAGGGAAAGAGCCCCTCAAAGCCTTGCAGAAATGAAAAACGTTGCCGTTAGTGTGGAGGCAAATTTAATTGCCAAAAGAAACAGAGCCAGAACTGAGAGAAGAACCACCTTCAAGGAAGAACCCTCAGCCTTCGACCAGAAGCTAGATGCTATTATCACTGGCATCCATAGGCTGGAAGACAGAGAAGAGAATGTTGAGAGGAAAACATCATGGGAAGGACAATAGCCCAATGCCATAAGGAACCCAAAGTTCAGAAAAACTCAAAACCCAAACGCTGGAAGGGCTAGTCCCGACCATGATATTGGGCCTCCTTTCCAAGAAAACTATGCAGAAGCATCCACATCTAGTGAGCCAATAGATGAGACTCACATGAACTTGATAAATTCAAAAAATGAGCAACAGTTTTTTCTGACTCGAGAAGATCAAGAATACCAAGATGAGAATCAATTTCAGACTAAGTCTGGTGAGTCTTTTGATTTTAAACAAGGTTATGATACTGTTGTATATGAGGTACACAAACAATACAAGTTGAGAACAAGGACCATTGATGTCCCTGCACCTAGCAAAACAAAAGAGAGCAAACAGCCCAACAAAATTAAAGGCAAGGTGATCATAACAGAACCAGTTGATACGACTGTCCCAAACCCGCGTCAAGTAACTGTAGAGGACATGACAGACGTGCAGTCTTCTATTGAACAGCCTCTGCCTCCCTCTTCCTCAAAAGAAGAGGGGAGCAGCATTCCTAAAAATCTTCCCAAAGCAGACATACCACAAGTTGTCATTCATCATAATGCTGACATTCAAAAAGAAAACACAGAAAACACTCTTGACAAGGAAAAATTTGCTACTGTTGATGCAAGGATTCCATTGGAGAAACCATTTAACTTAGAAACAGAGATTGGAAAACTTAAAATATCCATCCCCCTCTCTGAACTGGCCAAGCATGATGTCTATAGGCAACAAATTCAAAGGTCACTTTGACTGCCAAAGGTCGGGGATGATGTAAATGTTCTAGATGATGCCCCTGAGCTGCTGTTTGGTCCAGAGGTTAATGGCAAATCAACATATGGATTTTTTCCACCCTTTTATGTCATTCTGCACATACATGACAAAATCTTGCATAATGCTATGTTTGACTTAGGTGCCTCACATAACCTTATGCCCAAAGCTGTAATGGAAAAGTTAAACCTTGATGTCACAAGACCCTACAAAGATCTATATTCCTTTGACTCAAGTCAAGTTAAATGTTTAGGCTTAATCAAAGACCTTTGTGTGTCCTTAGTCCAATTTCCCAACAAGACAATCCTAATGGACGTGGTAGTTGCTGACATTCCCACAAAGTATGGTATGCTCCTATCAAGATCATGGGGAGCAAAACTGCAAGGATCCCTTCAACTCGACCTCTCTTATGCCACTATATCTGTCTTTGGGCAACCAAAGAGACTGTACAAGGAAACACTGATGAAGTATGTGGTAAGTAGTGAGGAAAAGCCCCAAAATTTTCCAATTTACTCAATCCATTTTGATATGGATTCTTTTATTTTATTTAATGATGACACCAATCCTC
>APFE030719321.1:78717-90922 GCA_000404065.3 Pinus taeda | reverse complement strand
CAAATCTGACCAAGAGCACCTTAAGCATCTAAGGCAAATTTTCATGACATGCAGGAAATATGGCATTTCCTTGAATCCAAAGAAGTCCTTGTTTTCCCTTGAGGAAGGCAAGCTTCTAGGCCATATCATATCAAAATATGGGATTAGAATTGATCCTGAATGAATTCAAGCTATCCTCCAAATCCCATATCCGAGAAACATAAATGAGTTACAAGCATTCCTTGGAAGGATCAATTTCCTAAGAAGATTTATCCCAAACCTAGCCGAGCTAATAAGGCTATTGAGCAATATGTTAAAAAAGGATGCCAAGGTAAAATGGTCGCTGGAAACCAAGCAAGCTTTTAAAAGTATCAAAACTGCCTTGACTCAAATGCCTGCCATCACCAGTCTGCAATTCGACAAAGATTTTATCATTTTTTCTTTCACATCTGAGCACACCATAGCCGTTGTCCTTTTGCAAAAAGATGACCAAGGTAATGAAAAGCCAATTCCTTTCTTCAGCCGAGCTTTAAGAGATGCACCCTTGAAATATCAGATCATGGAAAAGAAAGCTTATGCCCTGGTTAAGGCCATTAAAGACTTCAGAATTTACATCTTATACTCCCATGTAATTGCATATGTCACAAACTCCGTGGTAAAAGAAATATTAACTCAAGAGGGACTAGAAAGCAAAAGAGGCAAGTGGATTGCCAGCATACTTGAATATGACATTGAGATAAAACCTACCAAGCTGATAAAAGGGCAAAGTTTAGCAAAACTAATGTCCGAAACAAATTTCCAAGCCTTAGACATTAATCAACTAGACAATGAACCGGAGCTGGCGACTCCAAAGATCAGTGAAACCTTTTTGCAATCCCCATGGTATGCTGATATTTGCTTTGTATTGTTAAACCTGTGTGCTCCCCTAGGATTGTCCAGGACTAAGAAAATATTTTTAAGGATGAAATCATCAAAGTTTTGTGTCATAGATGGTGCTTTGTTTTGGAAAAATCATGAAGGTATATTGCTTAATTGTTTGACTATGAATGAAACTAACAGCATCATGAAATAATTCCATGCAGGGGACTGTGGAGGACACTTATATTGGAATTGCACTGTTGACAAAATTTTAAGGGCTGGTTATTATTGACCCTCTCTATTTGCAAATGTTAAGAAATTTGTTGTTTCATGTCACAAATGCCAAATCTTTGAAGGGAAAAGAAAATTACTGCCTTTGCCCCTTAAGCCCATTTTAACCGAGAAGCCTTTTCAACAATGGGGTCTCAACTTCATTGGAGAAATTCATCCCTCTTCCTCAGGCCAGCACAAGTGGATTTTAACAGCCATTGATTATTTCACTAAGTGGATTGAATCCATCCCATGTAGACAAGCCAATGACTCCACCATTATTCAATTCCTGGAAGGCAATATCCTTTCCAGATTTGGCTGCCCTGAGAAAATCATCATTGACAATGTTGTTGCCTTCAAATCCAAAAAGATGATCAACTTCTGCCATAAAGGCCACATTACCCTGGGCCACTCTGCAGCTTACTACCCTCAAGGTAATGGCTTGGGTGAATCATCCAACAAAAGCCTCATCAACATCATAAAGAAGCTACTAGAAGAAAACAAAAAGAACTAGCATAGGAAACTCACAAGTGCTCTGTGGGCAGACAGACTGTCAACCAAGAAATCCATTGGGATGAGCCCTTATGAGCTAGTATATGGCATGGAAGTCAGATTTCCTTCATCATTGGGCATTCCTACTATCAAACTGTTACAGGAGATTCAGGATGAACCAAATGACATGCAAAGAAGGGTTAATCAAACCATTCATCTTCAGCAAACCAGAGAGCAAGTGTATGACAGAGCTCAAATGCTACAAGAGAAGCTCAAAAAGATGTTTGATAAGAAAGCTAAAGCAGAGGATTTCTGGGTTGGCAGCAAAGTTCTAAGGTGGGACTCATGAAGAGAGGACAAGGGCAAACATACAAAGTTTGATTTTATTTGGAAGGGTCCATACACTATCAGCGTTGTGCAAGGCAATAACACATATTTTCTCAAATCTCCAGATGGAAGCACAGTTGAAGAAGGCCCTGTTAATGGCCGAATGTTAAAACATTACCATGACCCTTTTGATTGAGAAAAAGCAGGCGATGTTATTTTCTATACATAAATTTGTGTATATATCAGCACTTTATTTTATTTTTATCAACAGTCTAGATGCTAAAGCACGCAGAAGAAAGCGGGCAGTGCTTCACAGCTCGTTTAGCAAATCAGTTGAGGGAAAGTGTTGTTTCCGGCCCAAAATTTCAAATCAATCTAACATTCAGCACTAAGAAGTTTCAATGCACAGCAACAACAGAAGATCAAGGCAGTCGGACCTGTTGTTCTTGGCTTTTCACAAGGAGAAGCCATCCCCAAGTGGAGCCATTGTTAGCCTCCTGCTGCAGCAGGTTACTCATATTTCATGATTGACATTTTTACAGGCCAAATATGTCATACTTTGCATGTTGAAATGCTCCATATTTGCTAACAGGCACCAAAGAAAGAGGCCATGAAAGAGTGCTAGTCAAAGTTCACTTGCTGCATTTCAATTTTGAAGATTTATTCCATTTTTGTAGAATTCTCAGCTAAAGGGAGGTCCAAACAGCTTAATCTTAGTCTCCCTAGGTTTCAATTTCCTGTTTTAGAATATAGAGAATCAATAATTTGTCCAAACAACTTAATCTTGGCAGATTCTTAGATAGATAGAGAATCAAAGGAGCCCAACTGCTTACTTTGGGCCCTTGGAAGAAATAAGGGTAGTTTGTAGATAGGAGGATAGAAAAAGAAAAAGTTGAAAAGCTGGGTCTACAAGTCTAAGTGCACCTAAACTAAAAGAAGAAAAAATGTCAGGTAAGTAGGTTGGGTAGGTAGTTTTGTGGTTGCAGAATCATTGATTGTGATCAGTTTTGTGTTTTCAAATGTTATATCTATTAAATCAGTATGGCAAAGCAGTTCCCATTTGAAGGACTTCAAGCGAGGCATGACTAACTTCCCCTCTCCCTCTTCCCTAACTCCTTTACTAACTTCCCCCTAAAGAGGTCAATATCTGCTTGATATCTCTTAGTTTCATCATTTCCCATATCATTTGCCTTGATAAAGATCTGCTTTACTCAAGGAGGGTCCATATTTTCTCTACAAAGTTCTATCTCCCCTTTAAAGCCTAAGATCTCTGAGACTTAGCGCCTTCTTGTCATTTTCATATTAACTCCTGACATTATTATGTAAATCCCTATCTATTTCCTTTCCCCCTACTAAAAATATGGTAATAATTCCCCTATGTAAATATCCCATCCCTATGGTTGAAACATAACCATAAATATCCCCTTGGGAATTACTAAGTTCACCTGGATCTTAGTAAGAACCCTCATCTTTGCATAAATTTCTCCTCCGAGGTGTTTGGACTCCTTCCAGAAACACAAAAACCCCCTTCAAATGCATTAACAAACCCCAGCGCATTTCATTTTGGGATTTATTGATGTCCAATTAATAAATAACCAAAGCACCAAACCATATTACACTATTTTCTAAAGTTCAAAACCCACCCCAGGCCGTGAAAAATTGAAGTTTATCACACGCGCATTTATATTAAAGCCCGTGCTTCTTCTCCGCTCGTCCACCGCCGGATCGCCCCTCCCAGATCCGATGGCCCTCATACATATCGGGCGCCCTTTTGTGATGGTTGGTTAGCACCCAATGTCCGACGGTTTTACCGACGTACACCGGGACAGCTGGCGACATCCCATTGCATCGGGCTGCCCCTGACAAATACCACCTCCGTACCTAAGGCGGTCCGATACGAGCTAAAAACCGCCCTCTCCTTGCATAATGTGGGCACCACGTCACCCTGCCACATCGCCTCCATCTCACCCCTCACCTGCCTTCACCCTGCCACAGTGTCCTTGCCACGTCACCCTACCGTACTGCCACGTCATCATGCTGACGTCACATCCGTACAGGGGGGTCCCACTACTGACATCATGCTGACGTCATCTATTGTACCCTGACGTTATGCTGACGTCAGCAGCTCAAAAAACGCGCAAGTGCAAAACTCAAGCTTCGGAGCCCCGGATCGAATTTCTGAGGCAGTTTTCGATGCGCAATTATCGCTTAGCACTAATCGCGCATCGCTATGGGAAATAGGCCATATTGGAGAATCTTTAGGGAATATTTTGATTCCTCGGCCATTTTCGCACCGAAAGAGGCAGAAAAGGCCTGATTTTGCAAATTTGAATGTATCAAAAGACAGAGAGAGACCCGGTTCAGAGATTAAAGAATATCAGAGAAAATATGCAGCCAAAAACCATGTCAGAGAGTATCAGTGTTGCGGCGAACTGTATCAGCGGAGATCTTCTCAGGGCTCGAGGCGAACGAAGCATTAAAAGAAAACCTTGAAAGTCAAGAAACAATTAAGGAAGCATTCAAAGCTCGCTAGCACAAATGACTGCACATTAAAACTCATAGAAGATCAGTGGACCAGAACTCAATGCACAGTTATTACAGAACCACTGCACCAAGTCACAGAGGACACCACATCAACTCACTTTTGATCCAGCTGCCTCTGGCGCAGCCCAAAGAAGACTTACTTGCATTTAATTCCAGCATTAGTTAGGTTTTAGAAAGCTTTCCCACATACCTGTTTAGGTCATTTGTAATAAGTACCTTTAGATATTTTACCTATATATACCACCCTGAAAAAGGTTGGTTGGTTGGTCTTTGTTGGTTTGATTTTTTTTGCTATAGCAGAGACTCGCACTGTATATGTGATAATTTATATAATCAAAGATTGCTTGAGAGTCCGGAGAATGAACTGTGCACTGTGTTTAATTAGCTGAAGAGTGATTGTGGAATTCCTGTGCTTCTACATGATTCAATAAGTGTTCCTTAACTCTGTTTAGTTGTTCTATTTTTGTTTATCATCTATGTTCCACCATCTAAGATTACAGAAAGAAAGAATAGTTTAGGATTTTCTTGGCAGCACCCTATGCTCAATTTCTGTGATCTCTGCATGTTTTCATCGGGAACAACTATGAATATGCATACTTAAATGATCATGTTTACACTATTTCTTTCACATATGAATGTTAGTTTAGGAATTCTTAACTGCTCCTAGATAACCATTCATTCACCTCCCTTCTCTGTTAGCCGATGAAAGATTCTTAATTGCCTTTCATCTCTGATTTTCATTCCATCTTTTCAGCAAATTGGTATTGTTTCATGTGTAGCTATCCTGCTCTATAATCCTCTTGCGTCCAAGAAAACGTAACATCAAGCATTAACCTGCGACTCCATGCCCAATGGTTTGAAACTTATCACACTATCCCTTGCCTCTCTGCTCGAATGCAACTTCCTTCCATCCAAACTCCATCCAAACTTAAACAAAACCCACTGAACCCAATAACTAGCCTAAAATCATCATCAACAAAGCTAAATCATTAAGAGAGAGCCCTCTCTGATTGCAGGTGGGCTAGAACCTGCAATCCAAAGATTGGTTTGTGGTTACCTCAGCCGTATCCCTTCAGGATCTTAGGGACAACCTGAGTGATAACAGGATGAACACTTGTGTTATGTGCAACATGCTTACAACAGAGCCAAACACTCTTTTACACAGAGATCTCCTTTTGAGACTAGTTTTGTTTTCATACCAAGGTCTCCTTTGGATTTTTTCTTTGGTAAAGATACCATGGTTGATGGACACAATGATGTGGACAACGCAACTAGGTTCATTGAACAGATCTAGGAGATCCACTAGGTAGTACAGGAACAACTAGAAAAGATCCAAGCCAAATACAAGGCTAGGCATGACAAGCATCAGATGGAGCATAGCTTTCAAGTTGGAGACTAGGTCTGGCTATATATCACCAAGGACAGGATGCAAGGTGAAGGTAAAAAGCTAAAGCCTATTAGGGATGGACCTTTTAGGATACTTGAGAAGATTGGTGAAAATTATTTTCACCTTGATATACTAGCTTACATGCACATCTACTCTGTCGTAAATCCAGATTGCTTGAGATTCTTTGAACCTTCAATGAATGAGGATCCGAAAGAGCAAAGTCAATTGCCTTCTATTGATGACCTGCTACCTGAATATCTTAATGAATTGCAGGAATACACAGTCTTGGACAGGAAGGTGAGGATGACGTGCAGGGGAGATGTTGAGTACCTCAGAATTGGACTCAAAGGTTCGAAGCCGAGCAGTGAAAGGTGGATTGAGATTGGACAAGTGAGACAACAGTATCCTCACTTAGTTGATTCTTGAAAGAAAACCAATTTTTGGTGGTCCAAAAGCTTTTCAGTGGGAAGGCCATGATCCAAATTAGATCCATAAAAGACTGTCAAAGAACTATGACTGTATCAGGTCAAGACAAATCTCTAAAGAATTCAGAATCGTGATCAAAAACACCCTGAACCAGTGGCAATGGCAGCCAGCGTGGAACGATGAGGACTTCGGTCAAAGCGTGCTGACCGAGGCCCATGGAGACTGCGTAGGAGGTAAAATTAGCCCTTGGGAAGCTCCAGATCGGGAAAAGGAGGTGGATTTTGATGCGCGATTACTGGGCAAACAAGGCTGCAATGGAGGAGCCTCGAGCACACGGAAGCATGGCGAACCGAAGAACCATGGGTGGAAAAGGTGAACAGCGTTAAAAGGACAAAGGCAGGACCCGCGCTCTGGAAACTGACGATATTGATCGGGGCACCCTCAAACGGTAAGCGGTTTTGGATAGAAGCGGAGTGATCCCACTCAAAGATCGACGTGTGGCAAGCAGAGGTGAGAGAAAACTGTCGTTGATCACGCGCTATCGATCGAGCAAGTCAACTGCGCGGGACATGCGTATGACGTTGGATCTAGGGAACCTAGATCGAACGGTTAAGATTGCGCCCAATGGAGGAAGCGGAATCAACGAAGGAATATGCCGCATTTTAGAAGGATTTGGATTCCTTTTGACCGCCATGGTGGAGGAAAGACTTCATCCATGATGTAATTGAAGAAACAAACCGACGAAGCAGGATGGCGCCATTCAGAGGAGGAAAAGTGGCCACTCCCTAAGCATTCATGATGATGCCAAATAGGGAACTCCAAGCACATCTGCAGAAGGTGAATCAACAAAGGTGGACGAAGAACTGAACAAGCATTAGAAAGAATGACTAAAAACCATGAACAGAGACAGTTGATGTGAGAGTCAGTCAAAGTGAACCCCAAGAGGAGGACTGAACATCGAGAGACAAAAACCAGAGAAGAAGGAAGTAAAGCAAAAGCAGAAAGAGATAGAGGGCTGAGCTGACCAGAGGCAGCATCGAGCACTAGAGAGCTTGAGAGATTCAAGCCATCCCATAGAGGGATTTTTCCAGGCTGAGCACCACATTGGGCTCTTGCCACTGTAGACCAGAAGGTCATAGAGCTGGTAGGAAGAACATTCTGTGTACTCCAATGGCTTGGGGAATCCAAGAACCACCTTGCCAAGAAAAATCTGCTTCAGGAGAACTCACATTGAGTCCATGTATTGTAATTCTCTCCTTAAAGACATAATAAAACAAGGCTACCACTAAAAGTTGGGCCGGAGATGTAGCCCAGGAGAATAGGGTGAGCTCCTTATTAAAATTCTTGTGTCTTTGTGTTGCTTACTGTATTTCTCTGTTGTCTTTCCATTCAATCGTCTGTGTGTTGGCAATATGATCGATCCGTTGCTTAAATAACACACAACACACACCAGCACATGAGTTTGTAATACCTTTGTTTAGTAAATCTTCAACTGATGTCACTCATAGGGTGATTATCAGATCATGTATTCTTTTCTTCGACCTCTATCTTTGCACTCAGGTGTTCCTCTGGATGATGTTGTCTTGTGTTCATCCATTTTTTACTCTTCACTTGTTGTGAATGAGGAACAACCCATTGACGGAGTTGGTGTTGTATAACCAACATGCGTTATCATTCATGAAGAGTATGAGTGGGATTTTGAAGATCAAAACTCGATGAAGGATGACTCCCTTCTGTCTGAGCCCCCTCCGTTATTTGCTAGCTTCTTTGGTGAACCTACTATCCATGATTTTTCATGTGTGTCTTCATCTACATATGCACCCATTTTTGATCACTCGCAAGACTCACTGGAGGTTGGTCCATCATTCAACAATGGAGAGGATAAGTTATTCATTGAAAATCCACTTGATCATTCATCTGTATTTTTTGGAAACATAGAGGATGAATTCATTCACTTTTCATCTACCCCTCTGTTTGATTCATCTGATCATGAGGATGCCAAAGAATTCATTGATTTTTCTGATTGTGGTGGTCTTGATCTATTTTCTTCCATTTTCTATCATGATCATGAATCTATCACAGTTGATCTTTCAAAGCCACTGGTTTACGATGATCTACCTGATGATGAAGTTGAGACACCTAAGATTGTTGAGGCACTTTAGCTCGAGCTGATGGTTAAGTCAGGCCCTCACTCTCTTGGGGTCAACCTCACTTCCAATCATAAAACTATTCAATCACGGGAGGCTCCTCATCACTCGACTATATGCATTAAAGATCCATCTCACACACAGATCACACTTCCTCCACTCGAACTACATGATCCCATTTCTCATGCATTGGAGGAGTCTTACATTACAAGCACTCGTTCACGATGCAAGTTATCTTTGTTTCTTTTGTTTGCTTGCATGTCTCAGTCAAGAGTGTGCTTTTGCTTCAAATTTTCATGTAGTATGACACATCACCATGATAATTCCACGGACTGGTTGTCATGCACATGCACTCACTTATGTCTTGTGGGCACTTTGAAACATGAAGTGTGGTTGTCTTCACTGTTATATCTTCCTTATATGTTGGTTCGCACAATCGGGTTACTCGCAGACCAAGCCTTCACCCACATGGGTCTACCAATGCACCGGTGGCTGCATTGGAAGTATCACTTCACATGATCTGGCCCAAGCATTGTTAGTGTAGGAGTAGGAGTAGTGTTTTCATTCAGTTGCTTTCTTGCATTCTTGTTTTCTTTCATGCTTGTTTGCTTTCATGATTTTTTTTTTCTTGTTTGTTGCTTGCTTTTCTCTCATTTTTCCTTCTTTTTCTTGGCTTTGTTGTTTGTTCATTCGTTTGTTTCGTTCGTAGTTTAGTTTTCATGAAACCATGTGTGACTCATGAAACGAGTTGGGTAAAGTACAAGAGGGTTTGTACAACTATCACTACTTGGTTATCTATCATCTTGCCTGTATATGATGAGCTTGTTACTCTTAGTCCATGATACATCGAAGGAAAATATGTACTCTTCGAAGTGAGCCTTGGTGTAAACACAACTCTTGTGCGCTAACTAGTGTCACCTTCTCTAGTCTATTGTTTTTTGGGTAACCCTTGTCAGCTCAGTCAAGTAGAGTAAGGTGAGGAGGAAAACCTTAGTAGGCACATCAAAGATACAATAAACCACTTATCTGTTGGAACACCCTCTTCTATTCTCAATAAGTTGGGATCCCTCTTCCACCTCCAAAATGAATAAGTGCTATGCACAGTGAAAATGAAAAATGAAAAAAAAAATGAAAAGTCAAAAACTCCAAAATGAATAAGGTGAAATAAGAGAAAGGATTCCTGCGTAGGGAGGTGATGCAAGTAACTCCGCTGGGGTACTGACCAGGCTCACTGGCAGTGGATCCATGCTTATGTTCATATGTGACTCCATCGGGGTACTGTCCAGGCCCGCTGGCAGTGGAGAAACACTAGAGATGAAACTAAGACTCTGACAACTATACTTCTTGTGCACCTATATACCCCTCAACCTAATTGAAACAGTTGTCTTGCCTTAGCTTGGAATGTGTGTCAATTGACCAAGAGTCTGGAAGATGCTATATCTTACATCAAACTAGTGTGAAGCCAATATGATCTAAGAATTGAATAATACTTCTGGAGGTGTTAGACTTGCTTTTCACAAACAAGGTCCATTCAGAGAGTTGGAGTTCTACTAGTGTGTCGCCAAGTGTTGTAGCGGCTACAACCACCCTCAAAAATTTTGCCTTAGCATGTTGTGGAGCCTCCCTACCAAACTTCGCAGCAGCTTTCCTTGCTTCGTCAAGTCCTCATGCTTCAATGTCTTTCTTACTCAAAGGCAGCCTGTTGATCACAATTTGATCTCTTCCCTCCATAGGCTGCTCACCCGGACTTGGTCCAGTTGTAGGTTGAGCAACTTCCCCTTGAAAATTGCGCATTTCTGGAGGGCAACAAGCATTCCCTCTAGAAATTGTGTAATCCTCTCTAACAGCCTGCTGGGCTCCAGGATTGTGTAATCCTGCCAGCCAACCCTCACAAAGGATTTATGCAAATTTTCCCAGCAGAAAGTTGTTTAGCCCAGGATTTGTGCAAATATGGGTAGTAGTCAGCTGCTCTACCCAAAAATTGCGCAAATCTACTGGGTCGCAAGCCTAGTTCTTAGCCAGAAATGCACATTTTTCTCCAGCAATCAAGCATTCACTTGCATGTGTAGTTGAGTTGACCGATTCCCTCCGGGACTGAGAAAAACAAACTTGCATGCATGGGTTGCTTCTCCCAAGTCAGCATGCAAAGGCATCCCTTGTCTCAATGATCTATGTTTAGCAATTGGAGGTTACATGCAAGGAGCAATTCAGAAACCTCCCACCAAGTGTCGCTTCCCATAGATTTGTGGCATGCACGTCACAACCTCGATGTTATCAAAACTCATCAACCAGACGTTGAAGAGTTCATTCCTCACATCAACCTTTCGGCTTTAACATCCCACATCACATCTAGGAGTAGTCGACACATTCAACTCAGTTGTTTTGGGGTAAGCCCGCTTCGCATGCCTTGTGTTTCATTTCTGATGCTTTTTGGGTTTTCTCTTGTATGAGTACTATTTTCTTGATTTCTTTGAATGCTTTCGATCATTTACAGGTATACTAGCTTGTTTTAGCTATGTTTCAGTTTTTGTTTCTATCTTACTGTTGTCGCATGCATGAAACTGTTTTGCAAGGACATTCGCCAAACTTGTGAACTGCCTTACCCACATGCATTTTGATTTATTTTCTGAATATTTCATTCATGTTTTGCATGTATTGTTAATCACTTTTGCTATCACTTAGTGTCGCCATGCATTCATTGACTTACTTGCTTTTAGTTTCCCGTCGGTGAATTGGGCCAACCTTGGCCCGGGTTCTGCCTTCGCCAAGGCTACATTGCGCAATCTGGGAAAGGAAGGCTCACCTTCCTCTCTAGATTTTCACATTCTTACCCAGCACTGGACTCCATGACTATTTTGCACATTTCTGGAGGACAGTGGTTGCTTGGCCTAAGAAATCATGTAAATCTGTCCATGGGCCAGTAGTACTTCCCACCTGGAATTGCGCATTGTGCAATCTCAGCAGTCAGCATCCAAAATGAACTGTGCATTGCGCAGTTCCAGCAGTTAGTTAGTCTCCCAGTAGCTTGGGCTGTGCCTTTTGCAATCTTGGTAGTAAATCTCCCGACCTCCCAGCCAAAATTCCGCAACCTTCATGATCATTCACCGAGGTATGTTGCAAGTCATTTCTCATGTTCATTTTGGTTTTTGACTGACAGATTGTTTGATATGAGTGTTCCCATGTCTCCAGGTATCATAGGTGTTCATTTTCCTCTCAGCAGTACAGGCACAATGGTTTCTAAGAGAGTAGAGACGAAGACATCATTCAGAGCACGCTTGGGGATGCATTCAATCTAGTGTCCATGGGCTTACCTACTCACGAAGACATCAAGTTGTTCATGGACAAGGACATCAAGAAGCAGCATCACAACGAGCAACATCATGAATAATAGTTGAAGGAAACATACTGAATGTAGAAAACGCAACGAATGCAGCAAATGCAGCGAACATAGCAAACACAACAATTGCAAGAGGAAGATTGTTGACAACATAGAGGTGGATCAAAGTTTCAAGATCAAGTAGATCCATTGATAATGAAAGTAACTTTGGAGACTTAGGTTATGAAGTGACGGTGCGACATGAAGATCACGCAAAGGCAGAAGATGGAATGTGTTGAAAATGCAACAAGATGATGGAGCTTAGTGAAAAGAAGTCGCCTTCACTAAGTGGTCCCGCAGACTATTTTTGGCGCAAAGTCTATTTTTAGACATATGGATCATGGTCTATGAGTTGCAGGATGCTATTTGTGGATGACTGGTCGTGTTGGTAAAAATAGA
>APFE030719321.1:59689-76381 GCA_000404065.3 Pinus taeda | reverse complement strand
ATCTCTGTACAAGAAATACTTCATTCTCACGAATTTTAGATCGGAAGCAGTTGAGTTGGTTGCTGGTGGAATTCAAATTTGCAGCAGTGTTTTCTTGGTGACAACGCAGCAATGTCTTTCAATGGATTGCGATTGGAGTATGCTCTTTGAGGGCAGCTCAATCTATATTGCATGGAAGGACAGGATGGAGGCAGTATTGGATGATAACGGGCTGAAGGAGTTCATAGATACGGATATCCCAAAGCCTACTGATGCTACTCAAGCTGATGCTTGGCAAAATAAGATCGCAAAATGTCGAAGGATTCTGTTGGAGGGCGTGAAGGATCACATTGTGTCCAGCCTCCATGGAAAGGCTACTCCATATTTGATGTGGAAATCATTAACAGAATTATTCCAAAGCAAGAGCGATCAGAGGAAGCTGGCGCTCAAAGATAAACTCAGAAACATCAAATGCGAGAAGGTGACAATATTCCCAAGTATCTCACGAAGTTTACCCAATACCGGGATGAGCTGGGAAGTGCGGGGGTGACTGTCGATGATGAGGACTTGGTGAGCTTGGCTCTACTTGGTCTTCCGAAAAGTTGGCATTCCTATCAGGACTCTGTCAATGGTCGGGAGAAATTGCCAGGATGGGAGAGACTTTGGTCAGATATTGTGCAAGAGGAGATCAGGCGGAACACCAGAGACAGTTCTTCATCTATGCATGATGAGGAGAACTGTGCCTTAGCGAGTAAGGAAAAGAAGGGAAAGGAGAAGGTTTCTCTTTCCAAATCCAGCTCTTCCAATGATGGGAATAAGGTTGACAAATCGAAAGTGCAATGCTTTCGTTGTCACGAGGTGGGCCATTTTTCCTCAAATTGCCCACAGAGGAAATCCAAGAAGGGATCCAGGAAGGATCTAAAGGTGAGGCACTTGCTTCACAGTTTGAGTTGGATTTCACACTCTTCGCATGTATGGTTTCATCCATGATGGGAAGTGGTTGGTTTCTTGATAGTGGAGCTTCTTTCCACATGTCCGGCAGCAAAAGTTTGTTCAGTACTTTGGAGGAGAAAGATCTCCAGATACTCATAGTGATGGGTAATGATGAGAAGTATAGTGTCTCAGGTGTAGGCACGGTTATTTTTCAGAGGGAGCATGGATCTCAAATTACCTTGACCGATGTCAAGTATGTACCAGGACTGAAGAGAAACTTGGTGTCGATCGCGATGCTAGAAGACAAAGGCTATGATGTAGTCTTCAAAGAGGGAAAGGTTTTCCTTAGACACATCATCACTAGACAGGTGAAGTAGATTGGTTCACGGGTCAAGAACCTATATGCTCTTGAGGTTCAAGATGCATGCAAAGCCTTGAGCAGCAAGGCAACTGATGGAGACTTGGTGGTTGAGAGGGAGGGTATATTACTTCTCAACATGCAGAGCCGGAAGAAGTCTCAGACGATTATGGAGGAGCCATGATTGATGCAGTAGCTTCAGGAGGTTGGGGAGCAGCCACAACAGGGGGAGCTGAGTGGGGATTGAGTAGAGACATCTACTCATACAGAGACCTCTAGTAGCTAGAAACTTTGAGCCAGATGGGTTGAGGGATCACATGCAGCCATACCTCCAGGTAGGAGGTGGGGTGATATGGATTGATAGTCCCAAGGAGGAGGGGCAGGATCCTTGAGGTAACCAACCTCTTGGATGAGACCTTGCTACGGGAGCCCCGATGAGGAGTAGAAAGAACTGACTGATTGGGTAGAGATAGATGCGGATGGAGCGACAGAGAGAGCGACAGTGCGGGGAATCCAAAGACAGCGCATAGCTAGCAGGCTGCAGCAATGCGAGAGGCACAAGTGTTTTACACAGAGAGGTGTGCAATGGTGGGAGATGCATGAAGATGTTGCAGTAACGCAGATGTCAGAGAGGGAGCACTTGTCAGCAGCAGGTAGAGCTTCAGCATCAGAGTATGTTTCTAGCCCAATAGGGAGGTCAGTTGGGAGGTGCAGTGCGGATACAATGCCGGGAGATAGAACCAGCAGCAGCACGGATGCAGTCAGAGGTCAAGGCGACAGAGGCTAGAGCAGTCAGATACTGAAGAGCACAGAGATGCAGAGTTTTCAGTCGACAGAGGCAATATCAGTCAGAGACTTTGATGATAGAGCAAGTGGACCGACCAGATGTGTTGCATGCAGAACATTCTAGAGTTACAGGATCGGGTTTGAGAGGAAGCCTTTCTTGTTGAGAGGGAGTGTTGAAAAGTGTTCAACAAGAAATGCTTGTTGAGAATGCAACAATATGATGGAGCTTAGTGGAAAGGAGTCGCCTTCACTAAGTGGGCCCGCAGGCTATTTTTGGCGCAAGTCTATTTTTAGACTATGTCTATTTTTAGACATATGGATCATGTCTATGGATTGCAGGTTGCTGTTATGGATGATTGATCAAGTTGGGAAAAATAGATGGACTTCTATTTTTGATGAAAGTGTGAGTGATCACAGTGTGAGTGATCAAGTCTATTTTTAGACTGGCTGTCAAAAATAGAAAAGTCAAATATTATTATCTCAAAATAATATTTGGACTATAAACTTAATCTTATTCTCTTGGAGCACTTCAGTTCGAGCTACGGATGTGGCACATGCAATTGCATGAAGGAAATACGTGGTTCTTATGGGTTAGTTGAATATTTGCATGCATGACTTCAGTTAGAACTAAAGTGAGTTGAGTTTAGTGGACTGGAGGTGCAGTTGATGGAGTTGTGTTCAGTTTAGCTTTGTTAAACTGGTTGTATTTAGTCTAACTGGCGAATAGACTAGAGATGAGTTGGGTGAATTAGTTATTAAATAATTCACAAGTTATTAACTCATAATACAACTAATGAATACATCAGTTAACTCAGTTGCATGTCAGTGCATGTTCAGTTCAGCAGGGACAGGTGTTAGAGAATCAGATTGCTATCAGTTGTGACTATAGTTGTGCACCAGATCTTGCACAAATCAGGGGATTGAGTATGCCAATGAGTTTGCCCACATTGTAGCTTGTTCTCACGTGATTTAGCCAAGGAAAGACGTGGCTGCCTTGGAATTATCACCGGTTCTTGTGTAGGTATTGAGCAGCGGAGGCAGGCAAGCAGCGGAAGAGATTTGAGCCAATGATTGATTCAGATCTGAGTTGTATTGTGTGTAACAGGTGGAGCTGGTACTGGATTGCTTGTGATAAGCATTGTACTTTGTAATGTTACATGACTCAATCATTAATATACAGATAGTTGGGGTTTTTAGCGAGATGCTTTCCCCGGGATACATACTGTGTTAATTTGTGAATGCTCTTGATGTTTTATTGTTATTGATGCTGCTATATTGATGATCAACGTAGAGGAGCTTATGTATTGTGTATGTTTTCCGCAATAGTACATGATCAGGATAATCTCTGTTGAATATGTGTTAAATTATTCAAAATTTCTACAAGATATGATACCTTACTGACGTTATTCCACTTGAAAATGATGTGATTGATTTAGAAAAAAAAAAAAATTAACTCATGCATCAAGGTTCAAGGTAAGGTAAGTTAGGGAAATAATCTCTCTGTAGAAAAATTAGAAAAATAAGAAGAGGGCATTGTAATAATTATTGATGTAGGAAATAAAACTTCAATACCATAAGTAAAGTTGTTGCTGCCTGTAGGCATCCATAGCCTTGACAGAGTTGCTTTCTAACCCTTAGGAGCCAGGATCCTATACGTATAGTTGGGGAAGTGCATTATGATGTCCAAAGTAGAGATCAATGTGCTGGTATGGTGACCAGCTGAACACATTGCCATTCACTGGGAAGTAGCGAAAGTGGTCAGGCCGGCTCGTGATGAGGCCTCCTGTTCCAAGGATTTTGTTTCCTTGATGCATCTATTAGATCATATCCTTGGTGTGGTGGCCATATTGGGAATGCCACTTTGCCACATCCCTATGAACATGGTAGGCTGGCTCGTGATGAGACCCCCTATCCTCCATCTGTAGATCAAAAAACATAAAAATTGTTAGTGAATTTTATTTTATTTTTTTGTTACACTCCCCATTTTATACATAGAGGGTGGCTCAATACTCCTTAAGAGTAGGGATGGCGGAAGAAGTTTAAACATATCAATAGAAAAAAGTATACCCATAATCTGATTGATAATAAGCAGAGAGAATTATACTAGAGGAAGTAGAACTAGCATGGTGAAGATAAACAATCAATATCATTTATAGCAGAAATGAGGATAGTGAAGTGATATAGATAATTGTGTCCTCTCTCTTTCGCTCATCACAAAGCAATCTTGTTAAAGATAATAATGTTAAGGATATTCTCCTACTCCAATAGACTCCATACTTGTTGTCCTCATATATGCATTGTACTATATGCCATAAAGAGGGAAAAAAAAATGAGTTGGGATGGGCTAAGAATGATCATGCAAGGGGAAGAAAGGATTGTTCTCAAAAATAGTCACAAAGTGTTGTTCCCTTGGGGAAATAGCAAAAACACTCAAAAAGTGTTTTTCCCTTTAGGGAGCAACAGCTGTTCCCTGGAGGAAACAGCAAAAACACTAGAAAAAGTGTTGTTCCCTTTAGGAAATAGCAGTTGTTCCCTAGAGGGAACAGCAAAAAAATACTCGCAGAAAGTGTTGTTCTTTGTTAGGGAACAGAAAAAACACACGGAAAAAGTGTTGTTCCCTTTAGGGAACAACAGTTGTTCCCAGTAGGGAACAGCAAATGAACACACCCAAAAAAGTGTTGCTCCCTTTAGGGAAAAACAAAAGAAAACACACGAAAAAGTGTTGTTCCCTATAGGGAACAGCAGCTGTTCCCTGTAGGGAACAATGGTTGTTCCCTGTAGGGAACAGTAAAATAAAACACACGAAAAAGTGTTGTTCCCTTTAGGGAACAACAATTATTCCCTATAGGGAACAACAGTTGTTCCCTGTAGGGAACAATAGTTGTTCCCTGTAGGGAACAGCAAATGAACACACATGAAAAAGTGATGTTCCCTTTAGGGAACAGCAAAAGAAAACACACGAAGAAGTATTGTTCCCTTTAGGGAACATCAGTTGTTCCCTGTAGGGAACAGTAGTTGTTCCCTCTAGGGAACAGCAAAATAAAACACACGAAAAAGTGTTGTTCCCTTTAGGGAACAGCAAATGAACACACACGAAAAAGTGTTGTTCCCTTTAGGGAACAACAAATGAAAACAGGGAGAGAAAAAAAACACAGACAACAATCATCCCTACTACTCTAAACAACAGAAGGGCTATGATACAAAAGAAAGAAAAACGATAGAACAAACAAAAAAAACAATTGTATTTACAAGTCTCAAATGAATCACTTTTTTACAGGATTGGTGCTGCCAAAGAGTTGCCTTCTGCAACAAGGATTTGTATCGTAGAATCTTCGTGTATCTGTTGGCAAAAGGATTCCCTTGTAAGCAGTTTATGGTAGAGGCATACCCGATGCCCATTTTCTTTAAAGGAGAAGCCAGACCCATCAATGGTGGCCAATGTAAGGGTGCCATTATCGTGTACTTCTTTTATCTCATAGGGCCTTAACCACCTAGTCTAGAGTTTGCCCAGGAAGTCTTGGAACCTAGAATCGTAGAGAAGCGTCCAGTCGTCCTCATGGAATGTCTTTTTCTTGATGAGGGCATCATGCCATTTTTCTCTTTGTTGTTGGACAATTGCAGTATGCTGAAGAGCCAATAGCCATATTTCATCTAATTCATTTATTTGTTGTAACTTGTTAATCTGTGCTTCATTCAATCTAGCCCCACTTCTTGGGATATCCTTAATGTCTGAATTTCGAACTCTATGGGGAAGATAGGTTCCTTACCAAACACCAACTGATATGGGGAGTATCCTATTGTATTCCTCCAAGTCGTGCAATATGCCCATAGGGCTTCTGGCAATCGAGTAGTCCAATCGCGTCTATGCGAGGTGATTGTCTTTGTTAGAATGGCCTCGATTACCTTGTTGGTACTCTCTACCTGGCCATTTGCCTGCGGGTGGTATGGAGAGGAGATTCTGTGCAAAATGTGATGATTTTTTAGTGTAGCAGCAATCTTATGGCCTACAAATTGTGGCCCTCCATCTGTAATTATTTCTCTGGGAAAACCATACCGCACGAAAATTTCAAAGAGAAAATTGATTATGTTTTCCTCTGTTGCTGTTAGTAACGCTACTGCCTCCACCCATTTCGTCACGTATTCCATTGCAACCAATATATATGATTTTTTATTAGATGGTGGATTTATTGGGTCAACGAATTCTAGCACCTAGTGTTCAAAGGGTTCGATGACTAACTGTGGGTCTAGGGGCATCTCGTCAGACTGGCCAGGGCGACCCATTCTTTGGCAGCTATCGCATGCCTAGACAAATTTCTTAGCATCCTTGAAAATTGTTGGCCAAAAATAGCCCATCTGTAAAATTTTATGTCCAGTCTTGCAGTCTGCAAAATGTCCACTGCAAGGTCCATCGTGGCAGGCTTTTAAGATATCAGAAAATTCGTCTTCTCTAACACACCTGCGAATATGTATATCAACTCTTGTGTGAAGGAGGTATCCTCTGATCCAAGAGAACCGAGCGTTGCGTTGCACTATCAATTTCCTTTCTCTGGGTGTCAGGCGTTTGGGTAGTTTCCCCACTGCTAAGAAATTCACCACATTCACATACCACGGTGTTTTCACTGTCACAGAGAATAGGTGCTCATCGGGGAACTGGTCTTCTACCACCACTGCATCATCTGTTCTTGGCACTTGGGAGAGGAAGTCTGCCACCAGATTTTCCTTTCTTGGTCAATCCTTGATTGTTATGTCAAATTCCTGAAAAAGGATTAACCATCGTTTCACTCTTCCATTTGTAATAGGTTTATTAGCTAAATATTTGATAGCAAAGTGATCAATATACATGACTACAGGTATCCTGTTATATAGTGTCTGAATTTATTAATAGCATAGATTACAACTAGAAACTCCTTCTCTATGATTGTGTAATTTAACTCAACAAGAGTTAAATTTTTGCTGATGCAGTATATCGCATAGGGTTTCTTGTCTTCTTCTTGGCCAAGAACCACTCCAATGGTTGTATCTGATGCGTCTGATGAAATCTGGAATTGTATATCCCAGTTTGGGCCTTGTAATACTGGTGTTTTTCATACTAGCCATTTTAATTCTGTAAAGGCAATGTCACATTTGTCGGTCCATATAAAATCAATATTTCCTGTCAAAGAATATAATGATGCCGCAATTTGTGAAAAGTTTTTTATAAATCTATGATAATATCTAGAAAATCCCAAAAAAATACGTACCTTTGTTTGAGTGCAGGGGGTAGCTAGTAAGAGGATTACATGTATTTTTGTTGGATCTACCTGAATTCCAGTTGCAGAGATGTAATGGCCCGGGATCAGGCCCTCTGTCATCATCATATGGCATTTCTCGTGGCTCAAGCAGAGCCTAGTAGCAATGCATCTTTCCATGACTTTCTCCAATGTCTGTAATGTCTGCTCGAAGTCATCTCCATAGGGTGTGAAATCATCCATGTATAAGTCTAATCCCTCGTTTATCAAGTCTGCAAAAATACTAATTATGGCTCTTTGGAATGTAACAGGTGCATCGCACAGTCCAAAAGGTAATAGGTTGTAAGCAAACGTCCCCCAGGGGCAGGTGAAGGTAGTCTTATCTTGGTCTTCAGGGGAAATTTGGATTTGGTTGTAGCCACTGAAGCCATCTAGAAAAGAGAAGAACTTTTTTCCTGCCAATGTGTATAGAACCTGGTCGATAAATGGAAGGGGAAAATGGTCTTTTCGTGTTTCTTTGTTAAGTTCTCTGTAATCGATGCATATACGCCATTTCCCATTCTTTTTGGGAACCACAACTAATGGAGAGACCCATTTACTATCAGATATAGGATAGATAAAATTCACATCTAACAGTTTCTGCAGTTCGTCTTTAACGATATCCTTTAGTGAGGGTTCAATCTATGCTGAGGTTGTCAAATGGGTCTTGCATCTTTTTTAGTGTAGATGTGGTGCATACATAGTTGAGGGTCAATCCCTTTCATATCTGGGTAATCCCAAGTGAAAGCCCCTTTATATTTCCTAAGGATTTGAATAAGCTTCTGCTGCTAGTCATCACTCAAGTTTTTGTTAATGTTAAGGATTTTCCCTGGCTCAATTTCAATAGGTTTGCTATTATAGATAGTTGTTGTTGGTATTGTTTGGTCATTGATATATTTTAAAGGGTCTTCCTCAATTTCATTATCAAGGACTGCTTCAATCATGTGACATTTTAGATTGGATACGACAGTAGGGTGGTTAATGTAAGTGTTAATAATATCGTCTTCTGTTTGGCTTTTAAATTCAAGAGCATTTACTACAGTTAATGGTGATCGAATATTTTCGGTTAAATATGTTACAGGTTGCTTCCTAGTTTTTATTATAGTTAGGCTTGGCTGAGTTGGAGGGTATAAAGCTAGGTTCTTCACATCATTCCCTCTAGTTATAGTCATACTGCCTGTTCGACAGCTTATATAAGAATCTACAGTCGCTAGCTAAGGTCTTCCTAATATTAGAGGATGTCCATCTAGCCAGTTTCTAGGATTAATAATCAAAAAATATGTCTGGTATTCCCAAGAATCTACAGACACCATCACATCCTGTAATATCCCTTCCGGTTTAATAACTGAATGGTCAGCAAGTTCCAGCAAGGTCGTGGTTGGATCTAAGACTGTGATGCCAAGGCTCTCACAGGTTGTTGTTGTGAGAATATTAATGGTTGCCCCTAAATCGACTAACGCGTTGGGAAAGGAGCATCCATTTATTTGTACTATGACAATAGGGTTTCCTGGATCTTCATATTTCACTAGTTCCTCTTTGCCTAATAATAGATCAAACAAAGTTCTGACTACATGGACAGTTAGTGTTGGTTTTATTTTCCTCGTAGACTTTTTGGCACACAATTCCTTAATGGTTTTTGCATAGATTTGAATGTCTTGAATAGCCTGGAGGAGGGGTATTTTTACACAAAGCTTTTTAGTTTTCCCAGGAAATCAGAGTCGGGATATTCAATTGGGTGAGGTATAATCAATCTTTTTGGGAATGGCGGAGAAGAGGTAATGATTTGTTTGTGACTTTTCTCCTTGACCGTATTTTCCCTTTGAGGTGTTTGTTCTACAGTCAATGGCTTATTTGGGTAAGGTTCTTTAAGTTGCAGGTTTTTATCACCCTCTGGTGTGATTATTCGTCCAAACCTCAATTTGAGTTCATTACATTCTCTCAACTCAGTTTCTGGATCCAGACCTTCAATGATTTGTACCGACTGGACTGGTCTGTTGTTAGGATTTGGGTTGGGTTGGGTTAGGAGTTGCGTCCGTAGATTGGATTGAGGATTCTGCTACAACGTATAAGGTGTTGGTAGCGTGGGTTGAGGAAGAGGGATTGTCCCTACTGGCTGGTTCGTGGGTCTTTGCTGGCTTGATTACTGGTTTTGGTTTTGTGAAGTGGAGGGGGACAATTGAGATGGATATGGGTTTTTCTACCAGAATGATGGAAGGTAAGATGGATTTTGCCAACTATTGTTTGGGTTTGACTGATTGGACCAAGGTGGCACGGAAAATGCTTGTGGTGGCCAATTAGGAAAACGTGGCCGGTTCTTCCATGTTGCTCCTATATATTGATGGGAATTATATTGTGAAGGCTGAAAGAATGAACATGGGTTGGTAGGCATACCTGTTTTCCATGTTTTCCATTGGTGACACTGGTTTAACAGGTATAATGGTTTTGTTTCTTCCTCTGCCTCCTTGAAGACCGCTTTTAATCCTGGGAGCAATGGGCAACTTTCTGTGGCATGTTCCTTAGTGCATATGGCACAGGTCTGTACCATATCCAGTGGGAATTCTTTATGACTATGTTTCTTTCTGCATCCAGGGAAAAAAATAACCAGGTTCTGCTTTGCTTCAACCTGCCTCTGCTTGGCTTGCATGATGTCTAACTGTGTTGTCAAGGTTCCCAGGATATCTATTTTGAAATCTTCTAGTAAGTTGCTGATTTCAGAACAACTAACGCTTCCCCCAGAGATTTTGTGGTCCCTGGTGATTGCATCGCATCTAGTTGGTTTCAGTCTTGTACTACCCCTCGAGCACCTGATGCACAAATCAGTAATATTAGCATAGTCTTCTTGATAAATATCACCTTTACCCATGATATTTAGTGTCTCTATCCTCTGGTCTTTCATCCCTTTAATCATCGTGGTTTTTAGAACATTATCAGGTAGGTTTGCATAAGGAGACCTTTGGAGGTTATATTGGAAACGCTCCACATATTCTTCTAAAGTTTCGCTAGGCCTTGCTACCATTTGGAATATCTCATCTTTTAGTTCTCTAGATCTACAATAATCTTGATATTTTTTAAGGCAGTTTTCATTTGGTCCCAATGGTTGATGGTGCCTCCACCTAGTTCCATAAACCAACGCAGGGCTACTCCCTTTAAAGTGGAGGGGAACAACTTCAGTTTCTGGGGGTCGGTGGTGTAACCATAACCCATACATAGGACATCGAATTCAAACAGGAATGCATCCGGATCTTCTGAAGTGATTCCATGAAAGGTGGGAATATTTTGTAATGGGATAGATTTCATGGGGGCATTGACAACTGTGTCAACAATAGGATACTATAGTGTAGAGGTCTGGGGTGGTTGTGGATTATTGGCCATTTGGTCAAAAATATGCCAGAATCCTTCTGGGATCTCCATAGCTGGAGAGTTGTTTCTAGAATGTCTAGAAGAGGCGGGAATAAGTTTAACAAAACTCCCTTGATCTGGTACATTGGGTGTCCTCTGCTCAATTACTACCTCAGGATATCTTGGTTCTACTGATTTAACCTCAGATTAACCTGTTTCTCCTTCTCCTCCACGGAGGTTGCAAGAATTCCCTTCTTGTGAGGGAATTGGTCGTGAATTTTCAATATCTTGAAAACTCTGCTCAGTCCCTTCAGTTTTACTGTGAACCTCAACGTAGGCTACAGATGGTGATCCTATGGCCTGAAGGGAGACAGTAGGGTGTCTAGAAGCAACAATTCGGGGTCCTACTGATGGCTGAGACTCAACTTTCCTTATGATTTCGTTGATAAAAGTTGATCTTCCAAGGGTCACCGGTCCCATATATTTTTCAGGTTTGGGATGTTGGATTATATTGTTTTTTGGTCTTTTCTTCTTAGTCATTCATGCAAAAATTCAAACATTTATTTCTACCTTAAATTCCTAGCAATTATGTTGGAAAGAGGGCAGGGGAGTAGGTGTTTTACTTGCTCCTTACGCAAGTTATTACCTTCCGTTTTTAATACCCAGTTATCCCTTAGCATAAAAACATCAAACACCTAATTCACTTCTATGCAATTGCACTCAAAAGCGGGTGGAGGAGCAAGAACTTTACTTGCTCGTTACGTAGGTTCTTTCCTCCTTTCAATACCCAATTCTTTCCCAGCAGCAATTATCAAATAGACATCACACTTTGTAAAATGGAAACACTCTCCCCAGCAACAGCGCTAAAATGTTGGGTGCTAATAGATGTCTTTTAAAACTCCTAATTGCCTCACATTAATTATCAACTCGGGAAAGTCCTTTTATTCCAAGAGTGTACACAATATGTGCAAGCTATGAATCCAAAGAGTAATGCTTTTTAAAATGAAGTATAAACCTTTGATACAAGAGTAAATGGATGCATTTATAAAACTCCACTTGCAATTGTTAAAGGAAATACTACATCTAAGCATCAAGACTTAATCTTCAACGGAAATCGTAATCAAATCTCAAACAAGCAATTAAATTGACAATAACATCAACCGAGAGCATAGTATCATTAACCAGTCTCTTCTAGCTGATTCTATCTAAATCACACTCAACCCCAATTAACCGATTCAAATGGGAATGATGTCAACCGAGAGTTCAGTAGTATTAACCAATCTCTTTCAGCTGATTCTATAATAACCACACTCAACAAGATTCAATGCTTTAACTGATAATCAATTTAATCTACAGTAAGCATAAATGGAATCAAATGACAAAGATGCGAATCACATAATGAAAGTAAACTAACTTCAATACAAGAGATTAGCAAATAGCAAACAAGATAAACTCACAGAGAACAGAAAAACATCAAACCAATCAAACTTGCGTGAATTAGAAAGATATAACACAAAGGAAAGAAGTTTGATCCACTGAAGGTCGGGC
Source organism: Pinus taeda (assembly GCA_000404065.3). Classification (NCBI taxonomy): domain Eukaryota; kingdom Viridiplantae; phylum Streptophyta; class Pinopsida; order Pinales; family Pinaceae; genus Pinus; species Pinus taeda. The sequence goes on along the minus strand of APFE030719321.1, from coordinate 64,171 downwards.
CCTTAGCCACCAGTGAATATTGCTGAGCTACTTCAGAGAATACAAATGAACAGTAACATCAATTATGTATTAACCATTGAACTCAATCCTCATTACAATATAGTCGTGTTCCTCAAAAGCACCAGTCTATAAATTAAAATTACAATTTGAAAATAAATAGAGATCCTCCCTTTCCCTTTCTATAGTTTCCACTTTTAGAGTCAGAAAAGGGTAAAAGATAAATGTGATTCCTCAGGATCAGGATATCCTGAGGGATTCACAACTGAATGCTATCTTCTAATATTCTTCTTGTTTAGCGTTGATCCTCCTAATTCATCCTCCAGCCTATCCGCAACCGACGTGCCTTATTCCTCCTTTGTTAGTTTACGGATTCACAACTGAATGTTATCTTTTGACATTCTTCTTGTTTAGCGTTGATCCTCCTGATTCATCCTCTGGCCTGTCCACAACCGACGTGCATTATTCCTCCTTTGTTAGTTTATGTTGTTCCGTCTCTATGGAATTTCTTGTTGCCATTTCTCAACACTCCCTCTCAACAAGAAAGGGATTATCATATACCCCGATCCTGTCTCTGTGAAACTCGAATTTACATCTTGACAATGCCTTTATCAAAATGTCAGCATCTTTCTCCTCTGTGGGAATGTACTCTAACAACATAATCCGCCTCAATACACAATCTCTAAGATGATGATATCGTTTATCAATATGCTTGGATGAAAAACTGGATTTTCAAAGAGTTTGATACAACTTTGATTATCGCAATAAATCACATTTGGATCCATCTACTGACCAAACAAACCAAATAGGATCTTCTTCATCCAGATGGCCTCACATGCTGCCTAACTTACAGTGATGTACTCTGCCTCTATCGAATTGAATGCACTCGATCTATGTTTCTTGTTATACCAAGAAACTGTCGCTGACCCAATACTAAAGATCCCTCCTGATGTGCTCTTCATGTCGGATGGACTCCCTACCCAATCTGCATTGGTGAAGCCTTGAAGCTTCACTCCCTTTGTCTATATGTACCATAATCCATACTGAGAAGTTCCCCTAAGGTATCTCAACAAATGCTTTGTCGCCTTACAATACATCTTGGTATTCCTAACCATTGCTTGACTAAGTTGGTTAACTGCATTGCACAAATTCGGTCGTGTCTTCACCAAGTACATGAGTGAACCCACAAGTTGCCTGTAAACAACAACTTCCACTACTTCCCTTGAATTAGCATCCTCCTTCCTCCAGTTTCCTACGAGAAGAGTCTCCATGGGTTTGTTGCTCTCCATGTGGAATCTCTTGAGTATCTCATTGGCATACTTGTCCTGAGATACAAACAACTCCCCATCTCCCTGCCATACCTCCATGCCAAGAAAGTAATGCATGATCCCCATGTCCCTCATCTCAAACTCTCTTGCAAGGTCCTCCTTGCAATATTTTATCAGCTGATCATCACCTATCAGTATGAGATCGTCAACATAAAGTACAATGATCAACAACTTACCTTCCATCGCTATGTGGTATAGGTTCTCATCCACTTCACTCTTCGTGAAGCCCAAACTGGTGAAGTAGCTATATATCCTAGTGTACCAAGCATGGGGTGCTTTCTTCAGCCCATACAACGCTCTCTTGAGCCGACACACATGTGACTCATGCTCAAAGGTTTCAAAACCTTTAGGCTACTCTATGTACACCTCTTCCTCAATCATTCCATTAAGGAAGGTTGTCTTCACATCCATCTGATGTATCTTCCAACCCATCTGTGCTGATAGTGACAATATAGATTTGATTGAAGAGTACCTTGCAACAAGAAAAAATTTCTCATCATAGTCAATGCCCTCTACCTGTGAAAAGCCACGGGCCACAAATCTATCCATATGCTTCTCAACACTGCCATCTACATCTTTCTTTACCTTGTAAAGCCAACGGGAGCTCACCACTGACTTGTCCTTCGGTCTCGGGACCACATCCCAAACATTGTTACAAACTATGGAGTCATACTCCTCCACCATGGCATCAACCCAAACGAGATTCTGCACTGCTTCCTTATAGGAAGATGGCTCTGCCACAACACATTCGCCCATAAGAACCATGTATCCAGTGTACCTCTCATGTGACCTCCTCTTCCTGCGTTGAGAAGTGGGTGCTCCCACATTCTCTCCTGCATCATCCAACAATTTGTCAACCTCTCTGGTTCACTTTCTTCCCTCTCTGGCAGACTCTTCCTGAGTGGATGTCTCTACTCCCGGATCTTCTACATGTGGTTTCTCCACATCAATCTAAGGGTCCTCAACCTTAGGAGCTAAAATATCCTCATCATTATGTAACTCAATTTCCCTCTCAAGGGAAACTCGCATGGCCTTCTCCTCATCGAATCTAACATCCCTGTGAACCACTATCATCTTGTTGGTCGATAAGTACACCTGATAGTTATGAGGTGTATAAGTGTATCCCACAAATATGCCCAACTCTGATTTCGTCTCAAGCTTCTTCTGTGCATCTTTGGTCACATGGAAATATACCGATGACCCAAAAATTCTGAAGTGACCAACATATGGCCTCTTACCGAAATAATCCTCCTCTGGTGCCTTCATTTCAAGTATCCAATTGTTGGGTTATGTTATATTCTTTCCAAGACTAGCCCACGTAGTTAACCGGGTGTTAGAGGGCGGCGGGGGGGGGGTCACAGGGGGTTTGAGGGGTACCCGTAACCCCACTTTATGGGGTCCGAGGCAGCGCCCCGGAAAATTTTGGCTTTGGACCCTATGTTAGGTTGGGCAAACGCACCTATGGTTTTGTGCATGATTTTCGTGTTTTTTGGATGCGATGGTTTCTGGTCCATGGTTTTGGACGCGATGGTTTTCGTTCCATGGTATTGGATGCTTCGGCATGTATAAATATGTATTGTAACATTGAAAGGAACATAATGAAAAATCAAACTGGTAGTCCCGGTTTTTTGATCCAGGGGAAATCTCTGTGTATATGTGTTTTATGTGTTATGCTCTCGCATTGTTTATTTTCTGTGTTTTAGAATTCTTATGCAGGTAATTTCTGTATGGGGTTAAAACCTACATTTGGTATCAGATCCGTTTTGGCTTCAAGGGGACGCCTTTGTTGCTGAGGGGTTTGCTCGGGCTTGTGGTAGACCCTGTTCATTGGGAGATTTGTGAGATCGATTCTGGTGGTGAAAGAAAATGGCGAGCAGTGGAAAGATAGAGATCGATAAATTTAATGGTCAGAGTTTTGAGTTGTGGAATCTCAAGATGGAGGATCTGTTGGTGGATAAATATCAGTGGATCGTGGTAGATCCGGGTACTAAACCAATGGGAGTGTCTGATGAAGAATGGAAGAAGTTGGATTGAAAGGAAAAGAGCACAATACAATTGTGTCTCAAATTCAGCATTGTTGAATGTATCAGGGGAAGCTACAACGAAGGCTTTGTGGGACAAGTTAGAGACTTTGTACCAATCTAAGTCTCTGGTGAATAAACTGTTCCTGTGGAAAAATCTATATAACCTGAGGATGAAAGATGGAGACTCGGTGATGGAGTATCTAAACACATTTAATATTGTGGTAAGTCAGTTAGAATCTGTTGATATTAAAATTTCAGATGAAGATAAGTGCATCAGTTTGTTGTGTTCTATACCAGATTCATGGGATAGTCTGGTTATTGCAATAGGTAGCAATGTAACTGCCTTGTAGTTTGATGAAATAGTCTCAGCCTTGCTGACGGAGGAGATGAGACGGAAAAATATTGAGAGCCAGAATGGTGATGCCTTGTTTGTACGAGGATGGTCCCAGAACATAAACAAAAATAATTCATCGAGTGGGAGATCTAAATCTAGAGGGAGATCTAAATCTCCAGGAAAACCTGTAAAGGTGGTGTGCTGGAAATCTAGAAAGGAAGGCCACTTTAAAAGGAATTGTAAATCTAAAGCTCCTGAAAAAGGAAAGGGATCTGATGAGGCTCCTTCTGTAGAGGCGAAAACCACCTCAGATGAAGGTGGGGATGTGTACTTGGCTTCTTCAAGTACACACGTAGATCATGAGGCATGGTTGATTGACTTAGGTGCATCCATTCACTTCACTCCCCATAGAGAGTGGTTCTACGAGTATGAGAAATACGATGGTGGTGATGCCTTCTTAGGGGATGATAGGAAGGCTAGAATCATTGGTCACAGAAAAGTAAAGTTGAAGTTGCATGGTGGAAGGGTTAGAACATTTTCGGGTGTTCTGCATATTCCTGCATTGGCCAGAAATCTGATTTCTGTAAGCAAGTTGGATGATGCAGGTGTAAAAAAAGTGTTCGAGAAGGATACCTTAAAAATGGTTTGGGGAGCACTGGTATTGATGTGGGGAGTTCGGATTGGAACCCTGTACAAATTGCAAGGTAGTGCTGTTATTGATGGGTGCAATAGTTCTATGGTTCCTGAAAGTGGAGCAGAAAATCTAGTGGTCTCTGGAGAGAAGACCATGCTGTGGCAT
>APFE030719321.1:0-32128 GCA_000404065.3 Pinus taeda | reverse complement strand
TAGAAAATGTTTATTATTATTATTATTTATTAGACCTTTGGGTTTATAATATCAATCCCTTGGATGTATTAATCTGAGGATTCATATTCTTAAAGTATAATATTATTTATTAATGAATTTAGACTTCTGTGATCCATAACATTTGTTTAGAGAATTTTCGGCAAAATCACATAATTAATCATTTGTCGACGCGTTTTGAACCAACTAGTGTGGTGCATCGTCAGGACAAGTTGAAGATACAGATCCAGTTCAGCGTGTTAAATAGTCTAAGCAGAGACTCAAACAGCTAAAAACTCTAACGGCTACTTTTCCACTCCAGGACCCCAGTCAAACTTCCTTTAACTGATTAATATTAAATTATTATTATAATTATGGAGCTAGGTTAACCAGGTGAAAAATAAAACAGATCCAAGGTTAATTTATTAAAAATAATTCATTTATTTATTTATATTATTAATCCATTATATATATATATATATATATATATATATATATATATATATATATATATATATATATATATATATCAATATCAATATATATATATCAATATGAGAAGACGATGCATCATGTGTGTATCGAAGAGGCCCAAGTCATTGCTAAAGTTGCTCAGTTTCACCATCGCAAGTTTAGAGAGGCCCTGGAAATTGAAAAAAGGCCGAATAATCTTAATAGGGATGATGGCTAGAAGATCAGCAGCTGCTGGGTCCCAGCCCTGTCTTCCTAGCATCCGTAGTCCCCTTTTTGGCAAGGCCTCTGGGTTTCCTGTTTCCTTCCCTTCGAGGTTGGTTCCCTTGGTGTGTTATTTATTTTCCTATTTTATTTGTTCCCCCTTTTAGTTATCGTCCTTATGGTTGATTATTTTTGAGTTGTAATCTTTCCAATTTATTTGTACCTAGTTTATTATATATAATTGATTGGAAAATTAAAGATTTTTGATCTTTCCTTAGAATGTAAGGTTTATTTTTATTCCTTATTAACCTAAGTTTTTGCTATTTTCGAATATAATTAGAATTAATTAATTAATTAATAAAATATGTATTGTCGAAAGAAAGTAATGAGTTAATATTATTTTTCATTTATTCATTTTTTATAAAAAAAAATAATTTTAGCTAACCCTAATAAAAAGAAAGAAAAAAAAATTGATATATTTATCTAATAATAGGAATTTATATAATATTAGATAAAATTCTACTACGTATTGAAAAGATTAATATATATAGTTTTACATATTTATTTATATATATAGTTTTAAATTTAAATAAATAAATGGTTTAGTTTTGTTAACTAACCATAGGTCTATTTATTGATTTTAAAGAATAAATATTTTTTCTAATAAATATTTAGTATTTTAATAACTTAGCAATAATAGGGTATTAGGTAAAAAAAAAAAATTAGAATATCTATATAGATTTTTATATATTGTTTATAATAAATTAGAATTATATATAATTTATATATTTATATATATAATGAATTATTTATTAAATAAAATATTGATATATATATATATATATATTTATATTAATGGTTAATAATATAAATAAATAAATGAATTATTTTTAATAAATTAATCTTGGATCTGTTTTATTTTTCATCTGGTTAACCTAGCTCCATAATTATAATAGTAATTTAATATTAATCAGTTAAAGGAAGTTTGACTGGGGTCCTGGAGTGGAAAAGTAGCCGTTAGAGTTTTTAGCCGTTTGAGTCTCTGCTTAGACTATTTAACACGCTGAACTGGATCTGTATCTTCAACTTGTCCTGACGATGAACCACACTAGTTGGTTCGAAACACGTCGACAAATGATTAATTATGTGATTTTGCCGAAAATTCTCTAAACAAATATAATATTATTCTTAAGGTATAATATTATTCATAAGGTTTATAATATTAATACTAGGGTTTAATATAAATCCCTTGAGTTTATAATCACGGTCAACCATGGTCCAACGTCACATTGTGACAAAGTTTCCTCAATATGAAAATCAACCATGGTCTTACCATGTTCAATCATGGTCCACCATGGTCCAATGTCGCATTGTGACAGATTTTCTCAATCTTAAAATCAATCGTGGTCAACCATGGTCTATTATGGTAAATCATGGTTAATATGAAAATCAACCATGGTTAATCATAGTCAGTAATGGTCAACCATGGTCCAACGTCACATTGTGACAAATATTATCTCAATATGAACATCAACCATATGTGAACCATTGTCAACCATGGTCCAACGTCACATTGTGACAAAAATTGTCTCAATATGAAAATCAATCATGGTCAATAACCATGGTCACATTGTGTCAAATATTGTCTCGTGGTCCAACATCACATTGTGACAACCATGGTCAACATTGGTCCAACATCACATTGTGACAAAGATTGTCTCAATATGAAAATCAACCATCGTTAATCATGGTCAACCAGGGTCCAATGTCGCATTGTGAGAAAGATTTTCTCAATATGAAAACCAATCATGGTCAATAATGGTCCAACGTCACATTGTGACAAAGATTGTCTCAATATGAAAACCAACGATGGTCAACCATGTTTGTTTTAGGGTATTTAATATTTATCTTAGGGTTTCTATAGCTTGTGTTTACAATATTAATCCCTTGGGTTTATCAATCATGGTCAACCATGGTCCAACATCCTATTGTGACAAAGATTGTCTAAATATGGAAATCTACCATGGTCAATCATGGTCATCCATGGTCAACAACCATGGTCATCCATGGTCCAACATCTCATGGTGACAAAGATGTTTCAATATGAAAATCAAACATGCTCAACCATGGTAAACTAGGGTCCAACCTCGCATTGTGACAGATTTTCAATCATCATCAACCATCATTAACCATTGTCAACTATGGTCCATCATTGCATTGTGACAAAGATTGTCTCAATATGAAAATCAACCATGGTCAGCCATGGTCAATAACCATGGTCACATTGTGTCAAAGATTGTGTAATGGTCCAATGTCACATTGTGACAACTAGGTCAACCATGGTCCAACGTTGCATTATGGAAAAGATTAGCTAAATATGAAAATCAACCATGTTCAACCATGGTCCAACATTGCATTATGGCAAAGATTGTCTCAATATGAAAATCAACAATGGTCAATTGTGGTCAACCAAGTTTGTTTGGGGTTTATAATATTTATCTTAAGGTTTATATACCTTGGGTTTGCAATATTAATCCCTTGTGTTTAATGTTATTCCTTTGGGTCTTTAATATTAGTCCCTTGGGTTTATAATATCAATCCCTTGGGTTTATTAATCCAAGGGTTCATATTCCTAGAGTATAATATTATTGATAGGGTTTATAATATTATTCTAAGATTTAATGTAAATCCCTTGGGTTTATAATATAAATTTCTTGGGTTTCTAATCCCTTAGATGTTTAGTATTAATCGCTTGAGTTTATTAATCCCTTAGGTTCTTAATAATCCCAATAAGGGTTTGTGACAAATATTTTCTCAATATGGAAAGCAATCATGGTCAACTATGGTCAACCATAGTTAACCATGGTCAATCATAGTCAACATTGGTTAAACATGGTCGGCGATGGTCAATTATGATGTACCATAGTCCAATACCGCGTTGTGACGAAGATTGTCTCAATATGAATATCAACTAAAGTCAAACATGGTCCAACGTCATATTGTGAGAAATATTTTCCCAATACGAAAATCAATCATGGTCACATTGTGACAAATATTATCTCATGGTTCAACGTCATATTTCAACAACTATGGTCAACCATGGTCTAATGTCGCATTATGACAAAGACTCTCTCAATACCGCATTGTGACAAAAATTCTCTCAATATGAAAATTAATCATGGCCAACTATGGTCCAATGTCACATTGTGAAAAAGATTGTCTCAATATGAAAATCAACAATGGTCAACCATGGTCCAACATCGCATTGTGACAAAGATTGTCTCAATATGAAAATAAACCATGGTTAATCATGTTTAACTATGGTCACATTGTGACAAAGATTTGATTGAATGGTTCAATGTCATATTGTGACAACCATGGTCATTCATGGTGAACCATTGTCCAACGTCTCATTGTGACGAAGATTGTCTCAATATGAAAATCAGTGATGGTCAACCATGGTCCAATGTTACATTGTCTCAAAATGAAAATCAACAATGATCTTTATAATATTTATCTTAGATTTTATATTCCTTGGATTTACAATATTAATCCCTTGGGTTCATAATATCAATCTATTGGGTTTATTAATCTAAAGGTTCATATTCTAAGGGTATGATATTATTAATAGGTTTTATAATATTAATCCTAGGGTTTAACATAAATCCCTTGTGTTTATAGTCCTGTGGGTTTATCATATAAATTCCTTTGGTTTATAATATCAATAGTCACTTACATTTATAATATTAATCCAAGGGTTTATTATATTAATCTCTTGGGTTCTCAATATTAATCTCTTGGGTTTTTTATATTAATCATTTTGGTTTATTAATCTCTTAGGTTTATAATAATAATCCCTTCAGTTTATTAATCTTAGGGTTTATATTCCTATGGTTTAATATAATGTTAGGGTTCAATGTTATTCCTTTGGGTTTATAATTCCATTGGTTTCATAATATTTATCTTAAGGTTTATATCCCATGGGTTTATAATGTTAATCCCTTGGGTCAGTGACAAATATTTTCTCAATATGGAAATTAATTATGGTCAGCAATGGTCAACAATGATCAATCATGGTCAACATTGGTCAAACATGGTCAATTATGGTATACCATGGTCCAACACCACATTGTGACAAAAATTGTCTCAATATGAAAATCAACCATGGTTTATAACATTAATCCCAAGGTTTAATATAAATGTCTTAGGTTTATAATCATTATCAACCATGGTCCAACGTCGCATTATGACAAATATTTTCTCAATATGAAAATCAAAGATTGTCAATCATGGTCAACCATGTTTGTTTCAGGATTTATGATATTTATCTTACATTTTATATACCTTAGTCTTGCCATATTATTACCTTGGGTTTAATACTATTCGAGTTTTTATTATTAAACCCTTAAGTTTATTAGTGTCTTGAATTTATAATAACAATCCATTGGGTTTATTAATCTAAGGGTTCATATTCCTAAGGTATACTATTAATGATGATAGGATTTATAATATTAATCTTAAGTTTAATATAAATCCATTGGGCTTATAATATTAATAGTCGCTTATGTTTATAATATTAATCTCAAGGATTTATAATATTAAATTTTTGGGTTCTCTATATTAAGCCCTTAAGTTTATAATATTAATCTCGTTGGGATTATAAATTCAATGGAACCTTAGGAATATGAACCCTTAGATTAATAAACACAAGATATTGATATTATGAACTCAAGGGAATAATATTAAACCCCAGAAATATTTATGTTTGGATCTGTAATATTAATAATCACTTGGGTTTTTAATATTAATCTCAAGAAGGTCGGCGAAAGTGGCTGCTTGGTAAAGTCGGACTTGTAAAGACGGTGAGGTCGTGTGCTCAAACTTGAGCGAGGGCGTTGACTAGTCGCGAGGAGTGACTTGCCTAGGCCAAGCCCGCTCACCTTTAGCCCCACGAGGGTAGGCGAGTTGGTAATCACAATGCGGTGAAGTTCATTAGAAAGGCGGGCTCCGTACTAAATGTCACGAGTTCAATTCCCTCGGACTAAACTAGAGCTGTGGAGAAGGGTGGGCACAGTTCCCAAGGGTTATAGTGGTAGTGGTCATAATTGACCCCATGTAACGTGAGTTGCTATGCTGCTCTAGTTGCCGATTCCTCTGTAAGTAAAAAAAAAAAAAAAAATATTAATCTTAAGGGTTTTAATATTGATGTATTAGGTTTAACTATTTCTTAGGTTTGTAATATTAATAATCCATTGGGCTTTTAATATCAATTCCTTTGGTTTATTATTATTCTCTTTGGATTTTCAATATTTATTCCTTGGGCTTGTCAACAGGTGCTTTGTTAAGGCACTCCTCGATGTGAAGTCATTGGTTCAATTTCCTACCCCGATCAAGGTGATATTTAAAACATGATGAAAATGTAATCCTACCAAGCTTGCAAAAAAATATATTTATTTCTTGGTTTATTAATCATTTCGTTTTATAATATTAATTCCATTGGTTTCTTAATTCCTTGGATTTATCATATTAATTTCATTGGTTTCTTAATTCCTTGGATTTATAATATTAATAATCCCTCGGGTTTATGATTCCTTGAGTTTTTTATATTAATCTTACAATTGATATATTAATATATTAATTTAGCATATTAGATTTATAATATAGCATATATTAAGTTGACACCTACGGCGTACATCAACAACATTTATTAATGTCGTTGTGCTAGTTCTTTATTTTTCTCCCCCCTATAATTTACTCCAATCCATTATTAAATTAATATTATACTAAATAAATAACAATATATAATTATCATTTCACATTCTATATAAAATATAATTATCATTTCACATTCTATATAAAATTCAACTCTCTATAAAAGTAAATTTATTATTTTATTACTTTATTTCTTGTATTCATCTTTGTTTCTTAAAATTAAATTAAATTAAATTTATTTCTCCTATTATATTCCCTAATCCTCAACACTAAAATAAAATAACTATTATAAATTCAACGTTCAAAATCAATCTCACTATCCTTAATAGCAATATCATTTCTCTAACGGTCATATTCTATCTCTATTTATTCATAGTTTGGCAATCATGGCTTAATTACATCAGACTTCATGTCCTTGAAGATGGGTGAAGTGTTCACCCGAAATATCAAACATTTCAATAAGAACACACAATTAACCATAAATCTTCATCATTAAATAATTAAATTAATAAATTGGTTTAAACAAAAATAAAAAATAAAAATAGTAAACTTTTGGTCAAAATAAGCCTTCAAACTTTTGATAACTTTCAATAAAGAAAATAAAAGAGGTGCAAAAAAATAGATAACAATTAAATTAATAAATTGGTTTAAATAAAAGGAAAAATAAATTAGAATATATTAAATGGAAGGAGAATATTAACTAAAAAATTAGAAGTTTCAGAAATTAAAAAACAAAAAAATTAGAAATTTGAGAAAAACAAAAACAAACAAACAAACAAACAAAAAGAAAAAATAAAGAAAAAAAAGAAGAAGAGGAGAAAAAAAAACAATGAAAAAAAAAAAAAAAAAATTAACCACTCAAACTTTTCTTGCAACTCCAACCTCTTCATCTAAATAAACTTGGATTCATAAAATTTCAACTAAAAATTCTCAATTCTCGAGTAAATAGGTGTGTTTCCATATGAAAGACCAATCTCTTCTTCAAAAGGAGGATACAATTATTCTCAATTCTCGAGTAAATAGGCGTGTTTCCATATAAAGGACCAATCTCTTCTTCAAAAGGAGGATACAATTTTTTATTTAGAGTTATAGCAATGTTCTATATTTGTTTCTTGTTTAGATATTTTTTTCTATTTAGAGTTATAGCAATGTTCTATATTTGTTTCTTGTTTAGATATTTTGGAAACTGGTGTGTTTGAATATAAGAGACCAATCCTTCCTTTAAGATGACGGTACATTTATTGAGGTCCTTCCTTTAACATGAGTGTACATTTATTGTGGCAAATATGGCAAGGTTCTCTATTTATTTGTTGATAATATTTGTCTTGAGACCAATCCTTCTTTCTACATTTCTTATTTAGGTAGTTGTAGCAAAGTGTTGTATTTGTTTCTTTAGGTAGTTGTAGCAAAGTGTTGTATTTGTTTCTTGGAGGGTACATTTTTTAATTAAGTAGTTATAGCGCAGAGTTGTATGTGTTTTTTTTGAAGGAGGGTGCATTTTTTAATTAGGTAGTTTTCTATTTGTTTCTTGTCTAGATCATATTTATTTTGTTGCATATACATTATTTTATGGGAACACAAGTAAACTTCATCCTTTTGTGAATGTAGTGTGACATGCATATATAATTGAACGCATAAAATTCTTTTTTGTTTCCTAGTTTGTATGATCTTTGTACTTTGTCATTTCAAATTATAGTGATTTTTTAATCCAAAGTAGTGTCTAGTGTTTTGCTAATTCACATGGTTAAGCGCTTCGAGATCCATCTAAGAGAACATTTGGAATAAAGTAGATTGCTTCTCTATCTTGTGAACTTACCCATGACTTTGTCTTCATTCACATAGTCAAGGGATTTTTCCTTTTCGATTTCAATTTTAATCACACTAGTACACAAAAGGCAATTCAACCCTTGCTATCGAAAAAAATATATTTTTAGCCAAATTGCACCCTTCCTCAAAATGCACAAAGTTAACTTTGAATAAATTGACATTTGTATTTGTATTTTTATCGATGCAGAAGAGAGGATAAATGAAAGGATATTCCTTCAAAATAGATAGAATTTAACAAGGCACTTCATTGTTAATAATGTCATAGCAATGAAAGATGGCAGGGATTGAGTATGACTAACGCCTTAACCTCAACACACACTTCATCAATATTGACCCTTGAGACTATCATCTCATATACCTCACCTTTACATTGTATATTTATGGACAATTTTAAGATGCAAGTCCATTGGAGTAGGTCAAATGGTGATGGACATGTAATATTAGAAACCAATCACTAATTAATACTGAGGCCGACCCAAATTTAAACCTTGATTAACCCATCAAACATGCTTGTGCACAATTCCATTAGACTCAAGTGCATGGAGGCAATCACTCCAACTCAACCCAAGCCTCCTCAATGATAGATGACAAGTCTATCAAATCTCTTAATACCAAAAAAGGGATATAAAACTTTTCTAGTACCTCCAACAAGGAAGTCCCTTATCCTATGATGTCTATACCTTGACATCATAGGGATTGCAAACTTTGGGATATCTCATTTATCACTAACAAGATGTAGGATTTACATATGCCTCCACCTAGGGGTCCCTACCCATCTCTTGATATTATTGCCACTATAACCTTGTATTATCTGATTTACTAATGAGTGTATCAACTCACTTATCAAATTCTAACTATGGGCACTTTGCACATCACATTGATATTTTGTAATGACTCACAAGACTTAATAGGTAACATTAAACATAGTTCTTACTTTGCTTTTATAATTGCAACTTCATGTTACTCAAGCTTGGTGTGGAAAGACAAGAAGTGAAACAAAAAGCAATGCTTTCAAGAAATACAAGCACCTTCATGTTCCTCAAGCTCGGTGGAAAGACTAGAGGAAAACAAAGGAAAGGTTTTCAAGAAAAGCACCTAGGAAAGATTTTCAAGAAAAGCACCTTCATGTTCCTCAAGCTTGGTGAGAACACTAAGGTGAAACAAATGCAATGCCTTCAAAAAATACAACCTTCTAGATTTTATAATAAAAAATAAAAATAAAAAATCCATTCTAAACGATGAATAATAAGCTCCAAAGGCTCAAGTCTAAAGAGATGCCCAACTCCTCCAACTCCTCTTAGTGATAGAGATGCCCAACTCCTCCAACTACTCTTAGTGATAGAGATGGCCCAACTCCTCTTACACATAAGTGATTGAAAACCATTAGAACTCCTCTTACAACTAGGTGATTGAAAACCATTAGAGCCCAAAAAAAAATGGTCTTTCTTATTACACACAAGTGATTGGAAACCATTATTGGAGCCCAAAAAAATAAAATGATCTTTTGTTTTCGTCATTTGTTTTCGATGGTTTAATAACATATTGACTAAAAAATAAATTGGTCTTTCGTTTTAGATGGTTTAGTAACATATTGACTCACTTGAGCATCCTTCAACTTGAATGTCCTTTGTAGGATAGTCCTAAATGATCAAACACTTTTTTGGTATTGTTCTCACTTGGCACTCTGGCACTAATTTTCTTCATTCTATCTGCATAATTACAAAGTCACAAGGGAAAATAAGCACATCATCCGCTAGAGTTACATGGGTTCTTCTCACCTTGCTTCGGCTCTGCCTATGCCTGCTGCTTGCCACACCACCTCGACAACATGGTTCTTTAAAAATAAGAATGGCCAAAACAGTATTCTCATGATTTAAATAATTTTCACCCTCGCCAAACCGGCATCACATTAGCATAATGTATTTTATTTTTAAATGAAGCAAATATACCGAAGCTTTACAACAAATATTAAAAGTAAGATTTGCCTGATACCACTTAGATGTTATATGAAAAGGGGTTTCATCAAGCTGGCAATCAAAATATGGGCTACTTGCCAATCTGGGATAGATATCGTCGTGTGAAATATAAATACAGCTGAAATTCTCAGCCAATAGATCAATTCCACATGATCATTACGCAATTATTGTGGGGAAAAATTGAGTACATCTGCTATTGCTTCACAGGCCAGCCTGAACAAAGATGCAGAAATACCCAAATGTATCCAACAAAAAATTATTTTTTCTATGCGTAGTACCGTATATCAGAACCAGTGACTCGCTTTTATGTCTACAAAAGAGCAAATTAATTATATAATTTGCATGAATCAAGAATGGCGAAACCACTTGGGATCTACACTTGTGAAAAACTAAATCTGGCATCGACCTGCAATAAATCAGAACTTCAACCACAACTTTAGGGTCCTAAAAAATCGTTACTGTTAGTATTAGCATCAACCTCAATCAGGCTTGTTATGCAATTCTCATCCCTACTTGTACAGAAGCCTCAAAACTTGCCCTATTAAAATTTTATTCCTAATCTGAATACGAGGTTATGCAGTACTGATTTTAAGCCAATGCCCCAATAGATATATTTTTCCTTATAAATAGTTGATGAGACCTAAACGATGACAAAATCCAAAAAACTATAAAATTGGATAAATCAGGCTCTCCATATCATCAAAACTTCTACTAGTGGCCAACTTCCATGCCTTCTGCAACCAGAACTTCAGGATGAATCTTTTTCTGGTCTGCTGATTGTGCTCCTTGCTTAACACAACTGTAAGAATCAGAAAGGTGATCCAATCTATGAGGTCTTAGGCCTCGAGTTCTTCCTGGAGCACCACCTCCCAGGGAAGACGCATCCAGTACATGTCTGCAGCCCAAAGAATTGTAAAAATCAGTGGCCTCAATTTTTTATTTAGGAAACAAAGAATTCCCACATAGGCACAAGGGCTAACCAATTGTCTGGAAAAGACGATTGTCCAGAAAATATTCACTTACATATTATTTGATGCTGTTCCATCCGGTGTCATACCCCCACACACTATTACTTTTTGATCCATTACTGATGCAGAATGACCAGGTAGAAGCTCGACATCCGCCAAAGCTATGTATATTTTGCATGTCAAAGGACGGCCCACATTTGGTAAAACCTTACAGGCCACCCCCTTTATGAAGTAAAACATGGAAAGTACAAGGAAAATAAAACAGGTACTTACATGACTTGGGGAGACCATTTGCTGCTGCTAATGGCAAGAACCCCTCATTCAGGCCAAGAATTTCCTTCATATAAGAAAGAATTTATTTAAAACAATTGGCTTTCTTTCAGATCAAAATATCAAACCCTCTAATGCAAACAAAGCCTCAAGAAGTAGCCTACCTTGAGACTCTGATAGCATGTCTCCAGGTTATCATTAACCAAAATATGGTCAAATAACATCGAGTTTCTCCCAAGCTCAAGCTCTTTCTTTGCATTTCTCAGACGCTTTTGGATCTGCTCCTCTTCTTCTGTTCCCCTGGAGTGAAGTACCTTTTATCAAATCCCATATCCATGATACTGAGTTTTAACATTCTGTATTTACTATTTACCTTCTACCATAACAATTTAAAAGCATGATAAAGTCACTAGAATACATAAACCAGATTTTTGTATGTACCTTCCACGCAAACGTTTCTCAAGATCTTCAAATGATGGTGGACAGATAAAGATGAAAAGAGCATCTAATGTACTGTCCTTCACAGCCCTAGCCCCCTGAACATCTATATCCAAAATGCATCTCTGCAATTGACACCTTCTAAGTAAGCGAAAGTTGAGGTTCAACTAAACCAAAATCACCTAGCTGACAATCAAACTGACAGAAAGGAGGAACAATTAAAACAGAATTGCTATGACAAACACTCGTTTAAGAATCCATTACTGAAAACTATCCACAAGTCATGAAAAAAGGATCAAGTCTAATACCTTCCCTGCATCAGCCACTGCCTCCACGGCTGCAATACTTGTTCCATACATATTGCCATGGACATTTGCAGATTCAAGAAATTTTCCTTCGAGGACTTCCATTTCCATAACCCCACGTTGGGTAAAGTGATAATGTACTCCAGCCGTCTCTTTCTCTCTTGGAAGCCGTGTTGTATGGCTTACAGAGAACCCAAAAGTAGACGGAAAATCTTTCATGAGTTTAGATATCAAGGTCCCCTTACCAACACCAGATGGTCCACTAATCACCACTGGTTGAGGACTGCCACCTATGGCACACTTGCTCCAAGCTACAACTTCCTTCCTTTGTACCTCTTTCTGCTTTCTAACGAAAGGAGTGTCAACCTAGTCATATCGCATATTAAGTTAGTATTGATCTTTTCAATTTCATTAAAAAACTCAGATTTTTTTGTTCAACATTATATCAAAATGACCCTGACCTCTAGAAACCAAATGTTATTTTAATGTTCAACATTATATCAACATGATTCTAACCTCTAGAAACCAGATGTTGTCCGTTAGTTCAGAAGTCCCACCAAGAATCAATATTCGATCATCGTTCAGAGGTAAAGCAGAGTGGCCCCGTCGAGGTGATGGTTTGGTTCCCAAAACCATTGGAGTAATCCTATAAGCATAACAGAATTATATGAACCCTGGTAAATAAATCAGCTCAGCTGAGGTAGGTCTGTCAGTTAGTCGTCTAGCTTACCATTTGCCAGTTAATGTATCAAGAATTTGCACATCATTAGCCAGGGTACCTCCTTTATCCCCTCCAAATATGTACTGCCAGAAAGTAAATGATTAATGGCAATTTATAAGTCTTTGCCCCAACAATCAATAAGTATGCCGGATTTAAAAACATGTAATTTTGCACCAATAATGAACTGCACATGCCTATTGTAAATAGGCTGGTGATCCTTAGATACTTACAATTCTTTTCCCAACAACAGTAGCAGAGTGGGAAAATCTAGAGTCTGGATAAACACCATAGGCCAAAGTACTGCTAGGGTCTTCCATAAAACAACCTTGCAAATCACCCTGCTTGAAACTTATTAAAAGATAGTTTGTGTGCATGGCTAAACTATGCATAATGTAACAAAATAGTATCAAATTACAATAAACAAGTGTAAGATGACAAGACAGTTTTCAAGCTTGTGGTAGAGCTCGACGAGTCACCAAATCACTGAATCACTTTAGTCAAATTAACTGACGATAAATTCAAATATGACTTGATGTATATACAGCACCCTAAAATAAGGATGTGAGTTCAGAGCAATAACAAGGACTGCATATCGATTAGGTAATGAAATGCAATGAAGAACCTTAAGCAACGTTTGATAAAGAGATATTGCTGCTGCATTTTTTGTTGTAGAAACTGGACATAAAACTCAGTCATTGCTGACAGTTTCTCGGGAATGGTTCCATCGCAATCTTGAATGTTAAAATTGGCATTTCCTGATTTCCTTTGCAAAAATGCATAAAAACCCCTTTGTACTTAGGTCACTCGTGAACAGTGAACAATGAACTTTACACTACCTTGAGAAAGCACAGTGCTAGATTATCATGTAACCACCATTGATTTTGAAAAGAAATAAAGTGACCAGATGTGGGGAAGGTGGGCTTGAAAATCCGTGTGCCCATAAGTGTATTTCGCTACAGAAATGCAAGGAAGTTCAAGGAATAATTCACTATTCGTAAGGAACTTCATTGATTTTTACTGCAAAAAGACAAAGTTCTAGCCCTGTATCATATGAAGCCGACATTTAACAGAAAATTATATCTCTATTGCCGACTTGTAAACACCAAAAGAGGCCGACAATAGGTTGAAGAAACAAAAGTTCAGTTAAAATCTACAAAGTTGAAATGGCAACTCACCATAATCACAACAGGTCAATAAATTCTTCCACAGAAGCAGACCTACATCAAAACAACAATCAAATCCTTACTTTTAAACATCAAGCAACCAAAAATGCAGGAAAAGTATAAATTATCCAGATTGAAGGACAAAGCA
Organism: Pinus taeda; assembly: GCA_000404065.3. Taxonomy (NCBI): domain Eukaryota; kingdom Viridiplantae; phylum Streptophyta; class Pinopsida; order Pinales; family Pinaceae; genus Pinus; species Pinus taeda. The sequence goes on along the minus strand of APFE030719321.1, from coordinate 17,928 downwards.
CTCAATGCGTAAGATCAAAACGTGAATCTTCCCGCGTTCCTCTCTTTGAAACTAACAACTCTGCAAAAAAAGGAAAATAAAGACTATAATTACCGGTCCCCTGCTTATTCGATAGTTAAATATCAAGCTCGCGTACTCCACAATACACTGATCCGTTATTCACCACAATGGTCACACAGCAGCTACATTACAGCATTGTCGCATTATTCTACTGCAACTTCCAGAACAAACCAGATATGCAACAAACCATCAGATCTAAAGCTCGTAAAAGAAAATACAGAATAACAGAAGCCTATTTACATCCATTCAAACTCCCTCGAATTTCCCCTAAAAACCTCCAAATAGGCCTGAAATCATACCAAATCCATGGATCGGAACCTCCTAACACCGATCTCGTGCAAAGGCACGTAAATATCTCGCCACAACTACAATAATAGAGCGATTCCTCACAAATTCCAGTTTTTAAAGACGCCTAAGACCACAAAATGTGCTAGAAAGGTCTCTTCCACCAAGACAATTTCTGACATTGATGTTCATTTCACAAAAAAGGCAAAATTTCGCGGAAAATGCCAGGAAGCGGTAAACACGCGGTCTCGAAGACGACACGTGACAACTAAAAAAAAACCCGGCAATTTGGCCGTTAACCACTTCGAAACGAAATTTATAAGCGTCGATCCCTTAACCTCAAGAGAAAGGCAAGAGGACTACAATTTCAGTCATATTTTGCTTCCGTGCTCCGATTTTTAAATGGAAAAAACCAAGGACTTAACCCTAGTTTATTTAAAGAATTAAACAACCATACCAGATTTGGCAACGTTTCGCTTTCCATGCAAGTATTCTTGTCCTCTCTCTGGATTCGCACAGTAACGATTTCTCTTTTTACTATAAAAGCAAAAAAATCTTGTAATTTTTAAATATTCGCCCAGGTCCCTAGAAATTCCCTTTTTTGTTCTTCAAGGAAAGCCAAAAGCGCAGTGTTAATGGATATGCAAAAAGGAAACCCACCTCGCGAGCAAAGATTCGTTGATAGTAATACAAAAGGCCGTGGCTCGACTCGAACTCAGTTTGATTTTTCATTTCTTTTTCTACCATTAGCGGCTTTCTCGCCTACGCTGTTACTGCTGCATCGAAACCCTAAATCGCTTGTGATTGCCTGGAAACCGCGCCTTTCTCGCGGTCTGGGGCCTCGCAAACCGCCTGAGACCGTGATTTCAGCGAATGGATCTCGTTCATTCGTCCTAGGGCCGAATGCCGTACGTCGGCCAGGCCAGCCCGGGAGACTGTAAGATTGGCAAGTTGCTTGGAAGGCAGGCTAGGTTTAATATTTATAATTAACTAAGATATAATGACTACATAATTATAGGGTGGTCCCCCTGGATAGGATTTGTTCCAAGGAGTCTCCGCATCAGATTTAGCATTCAAAACAATCACGACTTCACACTAAGTTCTAGAAGTCACTATAACAAAGTCTATATACATAAAAACTTAAAGTTGTCTTATTGTGTGTTTTTTTAGTTTTTTTTATTTTTTTTATTTTTTTATATTTCACATTAAATAATTGAAATCATAAGTTAATGAATAATTTTGTACGTTAAAAATGTTTTATTGATTTTTCAATGTGTTAAATTTATATATAATAAAAACTAATTTAAATAACACAAATCAAAATTTTATCTTAAAATTTTTTGCAAAATTTTAATAAAACCATAAAAAAATCATAATAAAGACAACTTCCATACAATTATAATAAAGACAACTTCCATACAATTAGGCTGAGGAGCGGAAGAAAAGCCGTCCATGATTCCTGATTCCCGGAGAAACATGGGTGGCCATGATTCCCGGTCAGTCGCTTTCACATACGGCCATCTAAAGGTGAAAGTGGTTGCATGATGTTCGAAGGGTATTGAAAACCTAACACTTTATTTAGGTTCATTATGTTTGAAGTTCTCTCGGGTATGGACAAAATTAATTGATTATTTTAGAAAATGTAAAGATAAAATTACAAATTTTACATTAATGGATTATTTTAGTTTAGTAAAAGTAAAGATCAGATAAATTATTTTAGAAATGGTGAATATTTCTTTATTTTAAGGAAATATGTTAACAACTTAAAATCCGAAAATATTGGATAAAAGTGAAAATGATGAGCAAAAATTTATATTCTAAAATAAAAATATTAAAAATTTAAGTTATTCACAATTATGTTATATATAAATTTTATTATTAAATATAAATATTTTAGGTTAATTATTCAAAATCCAAAAAACTTTCAAGTAAAATAAATATAGTCTTTTTTAAATTTCATCCATACTTAAATTTACATGTTTAGTTTTATTTTTGTTTTATAGTAATATTTAGATAGTTTAGTTATATTTGTAATGGTAATACATTAGTATAAATCTATCTTAAATATGGATCTAATATGAGTTAAATTTATTTTAAATATAGATCTAATATGAGTTAAGAGAGATCTAATTTCTTTACGTGTAAATTTTTTTTTAAGAGCCAAAATTATTTAAATGTTTTCTATAGCTATTAATATTTTTTTTTAATTTAATTTTGGTGACAGAGCAAAAGTCAACTTAATGAAATTAGAATGAGTCTCTCACACATCATATCCGTTGTAAATTAGAAATGAACCTCAGCTCAAGAATCCTATTTAATAATTTTATAAAATATATTTATAATATAATTAAATCAAACCTATAAATTAATACACATAATAATTAAAAAAAAATTAAAAATTAAAAATAATAATATAATAAAATAAATAAATTAAATAAATAAATTTCTAAATAATACCAAGAACCAAATTTTAAGTGGAGTCTTACAATTCTCAAAAAGTTTAAATGTAACAAATCATAAATAAGTTTTTCCCTTTTCAAAGTTTTAACTTACAACTCATAAATAAGTTTCAATCCATGGTTTTTGTTAAGGATAAGAGAAATTTAGCAATTTAAAGGATTATTTTAAATTTTAATATTTTGTTTAATTGTGTAGATGCACTCTTTAATCTAGTATGAATAGATGTTGTAATATGATGTTATGTTATATAAATATTTTGATTTAGTCAGATTATCAATATTTTTGCACTCTGAGTTTTGACAATTCATGATTTTTCTCACGATATTCTTCTCTAATGTAGCCTATATATATCTTACTCCAAATATATCAAGTGTGGAAAGGGATCAAATCTCTAGAGATGCAATTCCTCAAGTTTTGCACTCAAAAAAGAGGTTTGCACCTTGAAAAATGTGATCTCTCTCAACACTTGATAGATCCAAAGTTAAGATGGATTTAGGCTAGTAATGTAAATAAATTTAACTTTGATGGAATGATTGTAGAAATTTTGAATAATTTAACACATATTCACAGAGATTATCCGGATTATACACTATTGCGGAATACATGCATAATACATAACCTCCTCTACGTTGATCATCAATTTAGCAGCATTAAAAACAATGAAACATCAATCGCATGCACACATTAACACAGTATGTAACCCGGGAAAGCATACAGCTGAAAACCCCACACTATCTGTATATTATAATGATTGAGAACATGTAACAATACATAGTAAGCCAAGTCTTTTAAAACGCGCGCGCTCTGCTCTGATCCGCGGAGCCGAGTCTAGGTCTGCCGCCGCCGCCTTCATCTTTGGACGCAGCCATGAGCGGGCCTGGGGGTGGGGAGTCCGCTCCCACCCCTCCTTCATCCTCTGAAGAAGCCTTTCGAAGACTCTTAAGGAAGAAAGGGAAGAAGAACCAGAATGCTGAGGTACCAAAATTCATAAAAAAACTTGAAGAAATTCCAGAGATAGCACTTCCAGAGGAACAACCGATCAAAATCACTCTTGCTCTGTCTGACAGAGGTATGGTAGGCAGTTTATGGGTCGATGGCCTTCCACCAAATCCACGGATGATTGGATTCAGCGAAACTGGAGACCTCAGCTGAAAAATAACGTGATTTGTTATGCTGTGGGACGAGGCTACTTTATTTTTGAATTTACCACCAAAGAAGACCATGATCTGGTGTTCAGAAACGGACCATATTTTATGGGAAATCAGGGACTGTATCTTAACAAATGGAATCCTGACTTTGATCCATCCGTCGATGTCCCTAAGGAGGCGTCAGTCTGGGTCCGTTTACCTAATCTCCCGATTCACTGTTGGAGCTATCAATCTCTGCAGAAGATTGGGAATGGGCTGGGTCGATTCATTGACAAAGTTGATCACAAGGGCCAATATACTTGCGCTAGAATCTGCGTGGAAGTCGACTTAGAAGCCCACCTACCAGAAGCGATCAAACTCAAATTTGGAGAATGGCAGCACTTCCAGAAGCTGGACTACGAGCAGTTGCCTTTCAAATGCCGTACCTGTCATGAGCACGGTCATTTTCAGAGAAACTGCCCAAAAGCTCCAACAGGGATCTCGGTTGAAGAAGAAGGATGGAAAGAAATCAGAAAGGGAAAGGCTGCCGGGGCAGAACACCTTTGCCCATATGGGGAAGCCGCTTCCTATCTCAAAAATTGTTGCTGCTGCTAAAGTTGGCTCCTCCTCAGGCGAAAAGGTGGACGTCAAGGATTCCCAAGAGGAAACAGAAAATAAGGGGAAGCAAGCGAAAGTAACTGAAGATGAACCAAATGTTCCCCCAGTAGAGGATTGTTAGAAAAGAAATGAAGGCAACGAAGAACACATTAGTCTAGCCTCGGACTTTGAGGGAGAATCAGAAGATAGAGATTCTGAAACTGACAATTCGCTAGTCTCCCCTATCAAGACGACTAGAGGGCGCAAATCCAAGAAGAAACTGAGAGAGGAAAAAACTTATTCAGATGTCCTCCAGGGGTCCCAAAAAAATCTCAAAGCAATGATGAATACCAGATCTGGGCGCAAGAGCAACAAGGCTCCAATAGAAGCCTCTTCCCCCCATACCAGTAAATAATGAAATACGTCTCTTGGAACTGCAGAGTTTTAGGCAGTAGGTCGAAAGAGGAAGCCTTGAAAGATATAGTGAGAATTTACTCGCCTGAAATCCTCCTCATCCAGGAGACAAAGATGGAGGATCTTCCTCTCCTCCAAACTAGCAAAGTTTTTTGGAAAAAAGGCCGGGGAAGAGCGGTTAGTGCAAGAGGCGCTTCTGGTGGAATAGCCACCTTTTGGAACAGCGATATGTATGAATTTATTCAAGAAAAAAGCAGCCACCATTGGCTTCTCACTCAGCTCCTCCACTAGGAATCTGGGCAGCAAGTAAGTATGTTTAATGTTTACGCTCCTGTATTGCCCAATGAGAAAAAAATATGTTGGAACTCGCTTCATTCATTTCTTTTAGAGAAAAACCCTGGGAATATCATTATTGCGGGTGACCTGAATGTCACCCTTGCTCTCGATGAGAAAAAGGGAGGCTCCATTGTAAGGGACCTTGCCAGAGAATGGGTTGAAGATTTAATGCTGGGCTGGGACCTGGAGGACATTAAACCATCTTCAAGTAAATTCACCTGGTCCAACAAAAGAATAGCCCCAAACCACATTGTTGCCCGACTGGATAGATTCCTTGTCCACACTTCTTTCCTGACTTGCGGCCTTATGGCATCCTCTAAAATTCTTTCAAATCTCACCTCTGATCATAAGCCCATCCTTCTCGAGCTCTCCCTGGACAACAATTTCGCCCTCATCCCATTTCATTTCAGTCCTCTTTGGATTCAGCAAGAGGGATTCCAAGAGGTGGTATCTGAATCTTGGAAAAAGCCTGTCCTCGGTTCCCCGTTCTTTGTGTGGGAAGAGAAAATTAGGGTCCTTAAAAGAAATCTAAAAGAGTGGGCTAAAAATCTGAAATCCCCCACGGCCAAGAGAAAAGCAACTCTAAACAGTCTTGTTGTTCATCAGTTAGATATGGAGCAGAGTCATGTTTCTCAAAGTATGTTACAAAAAGAAGTCGAGCTTCAAAAAGAGGTTCATAGATCAAGCAGAGAGGAGGAAGAATATTGGCGTCAGAAGTCTAGGAATTTATGGTTGCATTCCGGAGATAAAAACACCAGCTTATTTCATAAACAAGCTGAAGCCCGAAAGAATTTTAAGTCAGTCTCAGAGATTCATCACCAAAACACTGTGATTAAGGATTTTGAAGGCATTAAGAGAGATGCTTATTCCTTCTATCAAGATCTTTATTCGGCTCCTGAAGAACCAGCGATCGATCCTCATGTCTATCCGATAGATTTAATTCCCAAATGCGTCTAGGATTCGGATAACGCGAAGTTGACAGCTCCGATTAGTATGGAAGAGCTAAAGGATGTTCTTGACAGCATGGAGCCTGACAAAGCCCCAGGCCCGGATGGGTTCTCTGTCAGGTTTCTCTTGACATGCTGGTCAACAATTAAAAAAGACCTTTTGAGAATGGTCAGAAAGTCCCAAAACTGTGCTAAGCTGGGCGGTCGCATTAACTCTGCCTTTCTTGCCTTGATCCCAAAAGAGAAAGGTGCTTCAGACTTCAGCAGATTTAGGCCAATATCCCTGTGCAATTCCAGCTATAAATTAGTTTCAAAAATTATAGCCAATAGGCTTAAAAACATTCTGCCAGACATCATTCCTGAAAACCAAGGCGGATTCATAAAAGGAAGAAAGATTCTGGACAATATTGTGCTGGTGCAAGAAGCAGTTCACTCTAGCTGTCAAAGAAATGAGAAAGGATTGGTGATTAAGTTCGATCTGGCAAACGCTTTTGATAGGGTGAGACATGAATTTTTGTTCGTGGTGATGAAGAAGCTAGGCTTCTCAACAGTCTTCATAAATTGGGTGAAAGCTTGTATTGCCTCTCCCTAGATTGCGCCTTTGGTCAATGGCCGTTCTACAAACTTTTTTCAAGCCTCTAGGGGCCTGAGACAAGGATGTCCCCTGTCTCCGCTTTTATATGCCGTTCAGGCCTCGGTGCTCAGCTTCCAACTTGATCATAATCAGCAAAATCAAACTCTGCCTGGCCTCAGAACCACTCATAAGGCGAAAGACATTAATCATGCCCAGTTTGCCGATGACACCTTGTTGCTCGGAGGAGACAGCTTAATCTCTGCCAGACACTTCAAGAGGGAGATGGACATTTACAGGTTGATCTCGGGTAGCAAAATCAACTATAGAAAATGCTCTATCTACGGCTGGAACTGCTCGACCAAGGAGCTGTCTGATATCGCAAGACTTTTAGAAATGGATGGAATCCGAAATTGGGAGTCATTTAAATACCTCGGGATACCAATCTTCAAATCTAAACCAAAAGTTGCTCACTGGCTGCCACTGCTCGATAAAATAAAAAATAGAATCCAAGCTTGGGGTGCCTCTTGGTTGAATATCGCAGGGAAAGTCACCCTTATGAAATCGGTCCTTATAAGTATGCCACTATATCAAAATTCTATTCTTCTTGCCCCCAAATCCTTTCTCAGCAAACTGAACAGTCTGTTAAGAAGATTCCTGTGGGAAGGTGGGAATAACAACGATAGAAGGATCCATTTAGTGAACTGGGAAATTCTCAAGAGACCTTTACTGGAAGGAGGCCTCCACCTGCGCAACTTGGCTGCCGAAAATCTTGCTTTGGGATCCAAAATTCTGTGGAATCTAGTCTCCGGAAATGCTAGCTGGAGTAAAAGAGTCATTTGGAAGAAATATTTCCAAGGGCAACGCTTGAGATGCCTGGATAAGTCCCCAAGACTTCTAAAAGGATCTCCGATCTTCAACCTCTGCAATGATGCTAGGGATAAATTCAATCATTATCTTTATTGGATACCTGGTAATGGCAGAAAAATCAAAATCTGGGATGATTCAATTTTGGGGGATCAACCATTGAACCAAGTGGAAGGGCTTGCAAACATTAAAGGCTGGCTTCATTCTTGCAATCTGCACACTTTGTGGGATATATCGAAGTGGAAGGAAGCTCCTGATAGAACCTGGGACGGTTGGAATCTGGGGGAGGTCCCCACTATGATGCAGGGGGAAGCTTCTCTATTGTTATATCCGCTCCAAGGAAAATCTCCTTCTAAGGCCACTACTAAAGACAAAAGAGGTTGGGGCTCTCTCTCCGGCTCTTATACTGTTTCTGAAGGTTACAAAAGACTCACTGTTGTTCCACATGCTCCACCCAATCCAGCTCAATGGAAATTTATATGGGACTTTCCTTCTCTCCCTAAAATCGACTTCTTCTGTTGGACAGTTGCACACCAAAGCATTCTCACCAGAGCCAACTTGCGAAGACGAGGGATGGAAGGGCCTTCCAGATGTCCTCTTTGTTTATCTGATGTTGAAACTGTCAGTCACCTGTTACTGCTCTGTCCCTTTGCTCAAGAAGTCTGGAGGGGAGTTCTGATGTTAGACCCAGCCAACTTCGATTTTCCGGATAGTATCCCTTCTCTGTTCCGCACTTGGGCCAGCTCTTCTCCCTTCAGCTTTAATAAAAAAAGTCTGCTTAAAACAAGCTGGATGTGGATTCCTAAATTTACCTGTTGGAAACTGTGGTTGGAAAGAAATAACAGAATTTTTCGAGAAGAAAGCTGCAATACTATAAAAGTTATTTCTAAAATAAAAGCATTGCTGGGCGAGGCTTTGGAAGCCAATACTTCGTCAAGGAACGATATGAGTTTGACCAAAGAGGAGGAGCAATGGCTCAAAGATCTGATCCCAAATCTGAAGGAAAGGCCCATTCCCCCTACTTTCGGCCAAGCCAACTGGGAGATTCGGCTGGAAGAATTAGAGTTCATTAAGTGGAGATCGGCCCTGGAAGATCACTGTTTATTCTTCGACGGGGCCTCCAAAGGAAATCCTGGGGTTGCTGGCAGCGGTGGAGTTCTTCTGAGTCCTGGTGGCTTCACGGAAATGCGGTTCCATTGGGGTCTGGGAATCGAAACCAACAATAGAGCGGAGGCTCTTGCGCTGTGGCAGGGACTCATCCTGGCGATTAACAGAAATATCTTATCTCTCTCTGTCTTTGGAGACTCTAGACTCATCATTCAGGCTTTGCTCTTTCCTAAGACTCCTCATCAGGTTAATCTTGCCACTATCATCAAGAAAATCCGGCTCCTTCTTCCCAAGTTCAATAAAATCTCCTTCTTCCATATCTTAAGGACTCTTAATTCTCAAGCTGATTTGGAGGCTATTCTGGGCTCCCTCTGTTCATGGAGATCCCTGGTGGTCAACTCGACTGAATCTTCATGTGCCATTCCTTAATGTCCCTGATGCTCGGATCTCCTACCTTGTTTTTCGAGACCTCCCCTCAAAGTATCTTCTAGCTAAGAAAATCGGCGGTTTCAGGCCTGTTCCATTGGCCTCTACTCCCTGTCGAGTTCCTGTTGTCCAAGAGCCCTCTGAGGATCCTCAAGGGGGCAGCTCAGTCCCTACGTTGGTTTTCACTTTTATTTCTATCCTGAAGGCCGTGCTCTTCAATCCTGTGCTTCTCATCTTCGAATAGCAGACTCAGCTAAGCGATACCAAAAACGATGGCGCTCCTTGCAGCAGTAGCAGTCTCTCCATTGCATCCGTGGACGTTCAGGTTTCCTCGGCATTCTACGGATTCGGTGCTCCTATGAACACCAAGACCATTAGTCGCCCCAGGAAATCCTCTGGCACCAAGCAATGTTTCAATATCTCCATCAGTCAGTCTTAAGAAAACCATGGCTAAATCGCTGAAGTTCCTCATCAGGCGGACTGGTAAACCTCCAGATCATGGGCGATCATTCCAAATCCATTTAGATTTCCACAGATATGAGCCTCTATTTCCTCAGCAATGTAAAAGCATGCGGCAACTTTTTTGCCGCCCTAAATAAACTTATCCGTTACTGTAAAAAAAAAAACGATGTATCGTAGAGATGGAATAATAATATTAGTATTAAAGGCTATTATACATTCAAAGAAGAACACAAAGTTAAATTTAAAAAAAAAAAAAAAAAAAAAAAAAAAAAAAAAAAAAAAAAAAAAAAAAAAAAATACTCTATTACATTCATGTTGTTGTTGTGTAACTAAAAAAAAAAAAAAAAAAAAATAAAAAAAAAAACAAAAAAAAAAAAAAAACTCTAATTACATTCAAATGTTGTTTGTTGTACTAAAAAAAAAAAAAACAAAACAAAACAAAACAAAACAAAACAAAAAAAACTCTATTACATTCAATGTTGTTGTTGTACAAGGCTATTGTACATTCAAAGAACACTGAGTTAAATTGTTAACAAAATCCCTATTTCAGTTCTTCTTTTCACTTTTTGATAAGTAGGAGATACATATAAATGTTTACATGCATACGAGAACTATAGTACAAAAGTTGAAAAGAAAAAAACTATATTATACAACATGTGATAGAAATAAGGTGGCAGTTAAAAAGAAATCAACCATACAAAAACACTAAATGTAATAAGATTTCTATTGATAATATAAATTCGTGTTTTTCTTAATGTAGAGCATCCCTTAAAACTAATGTTATTACATTATCTCTATAAAATTATGTTAGAGCTAACCATAAGTTTAATTGGTAGATCCATAATTAAGATGTATCTAAGCTAGTTATATACAACAAAGAAGATGGACACAGTATTGGTTATGAGCATCTCATTTCATCTTCTAAACCACCTATACGTTATGGAAGAAAGAGAAATATAACAATCACACAAATGAAAGAACTTTAAAACCTTTCAAAAAAAATACTTGCAAGAATGTTTTTATTATGTTGGTGATCCTACCAACAAGTGTGGACATTTTTTTAAAGAACTTAATGGAAACATTCTTTGAGCCTTAGGTGGTTTTGGCTGGAATTTAAAGCTATTTCAGGAATTCTATGGTCTCCTATGTTATTGAGCTTGTGCTTGGTGTATTTAAACCAACTTCTTTTGAGCCTTAGGTGGTTTTGGTTGGAATTTAAAGCTAGCTTAGGAAGTTTATGGTCTCCTATGTTATTGATTTTATGCTTGTACAACAGAAGCCTAGTCATAGCTAGGCTCTCGATAGGGGAAAGACCCATTTCTATAAGGAGAATAGGATAGGGTGTATTTCTTTTAATTTTGAGGTTATATGTTATAAAATGCTTCTAGATTTGTTCATTCTTTCTACAGGATTCTCTAGAGATGTTGCAACCCCAAACCTCACATCCATATAAGATAATAGGAGTGTCTAAAGTTTCAAAGAGGAACTTCTTCCTATCCAACATTAAGAGGTTTGTCGTTTTACAATTATTTTCAAGAGCAAAATAAGCTTTCCTAATGTAGGAGCATCCCGTTGAGGGTATCATGGCTGGGGTATTTGGTCTCAGCTAAGACAGACAGGTTCACAGTAACCTTTTAGTTTTCATTTCCATTTATTAGTTAAACAACATTTAGGGACTTTCATTTTTATTTTATTCATCAAATAGCATTCAGGGACATTATGATTAGTTGGAGGTTGTTCCAGCCAACTTGTTATTTTATTTTATTTAATTAGTTGTCTTTCGTAAAATTACAACAGGATAAGAAAAACAACAGTTATCATAACCATGCAACTATATATGTAACTGCGAGCAGTTGTGAGAAATTGTTTCAAAATAGCTTAAAAGAAAATACACCAATATTGTAACGGGTTCAATTTCATGAGATATAAAGTAGAAGACAAAAAGAAATTTTATGTTACAAACATCTGAATCCATTTGCAGCTAACTATTATCTCTTTCCATTAATTACTGTGCATACTAAAAAATCGTAAGAGTGCATTTCCTGTTCTAGCATTTCTTTCCTAACAGTCATCCAAGCAAACAGAGTGTCTCAAGGACAATTCAAGCAGCAATCGAAGACATCATAATAACATAGCGGAATTCACAGTTCCAACCAGCAACGAGTTTCAGACATACGAAGAGCAGACAATCAATATGGAGAAACCCTCCAAAGATTAACAGTCTCAGCATTAAAATAATCGCAATACATACACAGGTAACCCACAAGCATATAATTTTTTTTTCCTTTTCCAAGTAACAGGCTTTACATGAAAATAAGTTACAGAATATTAGACCAACAACTGTTAAGATGGGACGAGCCCATACATAAGACAACCAACAGCAAATCTAGGGTTTGAAAACCCAGAATGAATCCATAACTATTGCAAACATAAAATATACAGAAGGGTTGAAGCCCGGAGGAAACCCAATAACAAATGAGGAATAGAGGAGTCGAGGCTCTCAAAAACCTAACCAAACTACCAAACAACAAGAATATTGGAGCCATGAAACAAAAAAACGATAACACAGGTCAATATCGAGGAGCAACCCTACCGGTTTCACTAGACAGCAACAGGCGCGGAAACAAGCGTCCAGAGCCACAACCCACCTATAGACAAAATCAACAGAGAGGCGTCAGTGGTCTGAATATCCAACTGAACAGAAGAAGCATGAAGCAGAGAGGGTGAGGGTTTGAAGGCTTACCAGAGGAGTGGACGGTGTCGGAGAGAAGGACCCATAACCAGGTCACAACCACAAAAGGGAGTCCCTGCTCACAAGGAGCGACTGCCCTTAGTAAGGAAGAAAAATTGTGAGGAGGAGCTAAAGCATGGACCAGAGGGCTTACCTTGCCTAGTGACGAGCAGAGTCAAGGGCTCGGTCCCTTGTGACCACAACCTGTAAACCATAAAAATATAACAACCAATTAACTAGAGAAACGACCATGCGAGCAACCAAACATTCAAACAGCAAATGCACACAAAGAAAGTCGAGACAATAGTAATAGGAACAACACCCACAAGAGGGTAATCTACAACAACTGAAGAACAAAAGAAACTCTCCATAGTAGTCGACGGAACAACCAGCACAGCGCTCAGGTGAGGCCAAACAGTCAGTAGACAAGGAGTTGTTGACAGAGTTACCAAACCTCCAGGCAGAAGGGCTGGTGGCCGAGAACAGACCGGGAAACATTGCCATAACCCTCACAAGCACAGAGTAACAGTCGAAAAACCCTCACAGCAAATAGCAGAGAACCACAGTGTTGAAATTCCAGTGAACGAGGGTTTGGGGTGTAAGAAAAGCGTGGGAGAGCGGAGTTCGAGGCAAGGATAAGTGTCCCCTCACACCAACCACAGTACACACCTTTTAATTGTGAAATCAACCCATATGATTGTTTACATTATTTCTTTTTATTAATCGTAAATTAATTATTGATTGACTGTAAGGGTTGAGAGGGTTGGTCCCATCATATTGTGGTATCAGTGCAGGATTGAGTTTTTTCATAAGAAATGGAAGTTGGAAGACGAGGTCATGGGAGAGGTATTCGGAGAGTAGCAGAGGAAGGATTAAGGGAGAGGTTAGGATCTTGAATGCCCGCTTGGCAGCAGTAGAAGTAGGAAGGCGAAGGGATCCGGAAGTAGGAGATGACAGTGAAGAATATGTTGTAGTTACGACAGATGGATCGGATGAGGAAGGACCTGAAATCAGATTATTGAGGTCAGTCTTGTTGGCTAGCAGTAAGCCAAAGCCTGAGATTCCGAATTATTATGGCAGTTTGTCCACAGAAGTGTTGCTGGACTGGATTAGCACGCTGGACAAATATTTTGAATGTGAGGAGGTCAAGGAAGATAGGAGAGTTGAATTCACTGCTACCAAGCTGGAAGGACGCGCGGCCTTATGGTGGGACAATGTCCAAGCAAAGAGAAGAAGGATGAATAAACTACCAATTAGAAAGTGACCTAGAATGTTCACCAAGATGAAGGGCAGGTTTTTGCCCAAAGATTACCAGATTGCTCTACATCAACAGGTACAGAATTTGAAGCAAAGAGGAATGACAGTGAAAGAATATACTGAAGAATTCTACCGGGTGAATTTGAGAGCTGGTTATACTAAAGACACTCAGGAAAAGACGGCAAGGTTTGTGAATGGCCTAAGGCTGGAGATATTGGACGAGATAAGTATTATTTCTCTGAAGAACATAGAGGAAGCATACCAGAGTGCCTTAAAGGCAGAAGAGAAGATCACAGGAAAGAAAAATGCCAGGAGAGGATGAGGAACTGGCAAAGGGAAAGGACAATCCTTTGGTAGAGGAAGAGCTGCCAACAACAGTGAAGAGGGCAGCAGTTCAAAGACCTCAGGGACAGCAAAAACAGAAGGTGGAACTAGAGGAGGAAGGTCATATCAGAGAGGAAGGGGAAATGGCAGAGGCAGAGGAGCTACCGACCATTGCTACAAGTGCCACAAGTGAGGGCACAAATCCTTTGAGTGTCCTGAAGGAGAATAGGCTGGCCAAAGAGGAGCATATGTTGCACAACCAGAGGAAGTGGAGGCACCAGCCCAAGAGGTAGAGAATGTGTAGGAGACAGGGGAGGCCTTAATTTTGAATAAGGTGTTGTTGAAACCAACAAAGGAGACAGCTGACCAAACCCAAAGAAAGAAATTATTCCGGACACTCTGTACGTCACATGGAAAATGCTACAAGATGATTATCAACAGTGGGAGCACAGATAATCTAGTTGCCACAAATATGGTGGAGAAGTTGGGTTTGAAATGGTTGAAGCACTCCACTCCCTATAAGGTGTCGTGGTCGCAGAAAGGCCATCAACTGTTGGTTGATGAACAGTGTGAATTTGAGTTCCATATTGGCAAATACAGGGACAAGGTTATTTGTGATATTATGCCTATGGACGTGTGTCACATACTGCTAGGAAGACCATGGTAGTATGACACGAAGGTGGCTCATGATGGAAAGACAACCTATTACAAGTTTGTCAAAGATGGGGTTAAACACACCCTTGTACCCATTAAGGAGGAAGAAACAGCAGAAACTAGTGGAGCCAAAGCATTGTTGGTGGGAGGAAAGGAACTTTTGAAATAGATCGAAGATAGAGAGATAAAATATGCAGTGGTGTTACACACTGAAATTGCAGATTTACATGAAGAAATTCAGGACATGTTGCAGGGGTTCATCGACATTGTGGTGGATGATTTGCTGGATAAATTTCCTCCTAAGAGAAGTATCAATCATCACATAGACTTTATACCCGGAGCTAGTTTACCAAACAAGGCAGCATACCAAATGAGTTCTAAGGACAACGAGGAGATTAGGAAATAGGTACAGGAATTGTTGGATAAGGGATTTATAAGAGAGAGTTTAAGTCCTTGTGCAGTTCCAACAGTTTTAGCTCCCAACAAAGGAGGAGAGTGGCGAATGTGCACAGATTCGAGGGCCATCAATAAGATTACCATCAGGTACAGGTTTCCATTGCCACGGATGGATGACATGATGGACTGTTTAAGCGAGGTAGCATATTTCTTGAA
Source organism: Pinus taeda (assembly GCA_000404065.3). Classification (NCBI taxonomy): domain Eukaryota; kingdom Viridiplantae; phylum Streptophyta; class Pinopsida; order Pinales; family Pinaceae; genus Pinus; species Pinus taeda. The sequence goes on along the minus strand of APFE030719321.1, from coordinate 2,691 downwards.
AATCAATCTGAAGAGTGGATACCACCAGATCAAAATCAAAGGGGATGAATCGAAGACAGCTTTCCAAACCAATGAAGGCCTATATGAGTGGTTGGTGATGCCATTCGGGTTAAGTAATGCCTCCAGTACCTTTATGCTCTTGATGAATGAGATGTTGAAAGAATTCATTGGAAAGTTCGTGATTGTATATCTTGATGATATACTGATTTTCAGTAAAACCAAAAAAGAACATTTTCGACATGTTCGAAGTGTGTTGGAGAAATTACAGCAAAACAAGTTGCTGATAAATTTGAAAAAATGTTCTTTTCTTCAAAGGGAATTAGTTTATTTGGGTTTTATGATTGCAGAAAATGAGCTAAAAATGGACCCAGAGAAAATTGCAGCTATCATTCGTTGGCCATCCCCAAAGAGTCTGTTTGAGGTACGTAGCTTTCATGGGTTGGCAAGTTTTTATTGTAAGTTTATAAGGAATTTTAGTGAGATCTATGCACCTATGTTGGACACTATTAAAAAGGCAAGTTAGCCTTTCCGTTGGACTGAAGCAGCAGAGAAAAGCTTACAGATGTTGAAGAGGAAGATCACTGAAATACCAATCATGAGATTGCCTAATTTTAACAAGTTTTTCCAGGTCCATTGTGATGCCAGTGGTATAGCCATTAGGGCCATACTTCGCCAAGGAGACAAACCAATTGCTTATTTCAATGAAAAATTGAACGAAAGCGGGCAGAAGTACTCGTCTTATGACAAGGAGTTCTATGTTGTCGTCCAAGCTTTGAAGCATTGGAGACACTATTTGCTCGATAATGAATTTGTTTTGTTTTCTGATAATTCTACGTTGCAGTATGTTATGCAGCAGCATAAGCTGAACCACAAGCATGCAAAATGGGTTAAGTACTTGCGGAGTTTCATGTTTGTTTTGAAGCATATGAGTGGACATGCCAACAAGGTAGCAGATGCATTGAGCAGGAGAGTTTTTCTCTTGCAGGAGAGCACGATACAAGTGCTGGGTTTTGAACACTTGACAAACTTGTATCAGACATATGCGGATTTCAAGGAGGCTTATGAAGCCTGCCACAACCCTTTGTTGAGGAATAATAGTCCATTGTCGGACTATAGATTACAGGAGAAGATGTTGTTTAAAGGAGGACAGCTATGCATTCCCAACTGTTCAATGAGAGAGAACATCATCCGGGGGAAGCACAACGAAGGTCTAGCTAGACATTTTGGCATTGATAAGACCTTAGATCAGCTCAGTCACTTTTATTATTGGCCGAAGATGCGAAGGGATGTGCAGCGATTTATAAACAAGTGTAAAGTGTGTTAGCTGACGAAAGGACACAGTCACAACATGAGACTCTACACACCACTTCCTATTCTGAGTAGATCGTGGGACTCAGTCAGCTTGGACTTTGTCTTGGGTCTGCCTAAAATGCAGCGAGTTATGACTCTATGATGGTGGTAATAGACCGGTTCTCAAAGATGGCACATTTCATCCCTTGTAAAAAACCAGTGATGCCACTCACGTAGCACACCTTTTTTTTCACGGAGATAGTGAGGCTGCACAGCCTGCCTGAGTCCATTGTTTCTGACAGGGATGTGAAATTTACAGGACATTTCTAGCGCACCTTGTGGAAGAAGTTGGACACAGTTGAGCTTTTGCTCCGCTTATCACCCACAGACTGATGGGAAAACAGAGGTGGTGAACATGAGCTTGGGAAACCTGCTACAAAGCTTGATTGGAGAAATTTCACAAATGTAGGATCGTGTACTTGCCCAAGCAGAGTTCGCTTACAAAAATTCACCGAATCACAGCACGTGATACAGTCCTTTTCAGATTTTGTATGGCATGCATCCTCGTGGAGTGCATGAGTTACGGGATCTAGGACAGCTGGAAAGATGAAGTGCTGATGGGGAAGATTTCGCCAAAGCAATGAATGACCTACATGAGCGGGTAAAGTCGAAATTGCAAGACAACAGTCAAAATTATAAGCAGTGGGAAGATCTGAAACAGAAAGAGGCACAATTTAATGTGGGGATGAAGTCCTCGCACATTTGCGTAGAGAACGGTTCCCTAAGGGTGAATACAACAAACTAAAGTATAAGAAGATTTGCCCTTGCAAAATTCTGTGTAAATTCCCTGCCAATGCTTACGAATTACCACTGCCTCCAGAGATAGGCATATCACCCATTTTCAACATGGCAGATTTGTTTCCAGACACTGCCAGTGCAGAAGACAACAGTTTGGCACGGCCAAAACGAGACACCCAGGAAGGAAGTAACTCATGAATGAGGCAAATGCCTTCATCTCAGCGCCTTGATATTGAGAGAATCCTCAATATTCAAGTGGCCAAGCAGACTCGAAGGAAAGAGTACCTACAGTACCTTGTCAAGTGGAAGAACCGTCCCATCGAGGATAGTTCCTGGCTTGACGCAGGACAAATATAGCGTGCAAGGTATTCAGTCGAGAAGCTCATGGACTGGAGCCATGAATTTTTATTACCCGAGGAGCTTGATGCAGGAGCATCCAGCTGAGGGTATCATGGCTGGGGTATTTGGTCTCAGCTAAGACAAACAAGTTCATAGTAACCTTTTAGTTTTCATTTCCATTTATTAGTTAAACAACATTTAGGGACTTTCATTTTTATTTTATTAGTCAAATAGCATTTAGGAACATCATGATTAGTTGGAGGT
>APFE030719314.1:69213-89576 GCA_000404065.3 Pinus taeda | reverse complement strand
CAGGTTTATGATAACCCCTGGTATTGACCCATGGTATTCATGTGAGCATAGACTATTTAAAGGGGAAATTCTATCTTAGATCCATCTTAATTCTGGGTCTACCAAGTGCTCAGAGGGATAAATAGATTTCATCCCCCTAAGAGTGGTAGATGTGGAGTTAAGATGGCTATAGGTTGGTTTTTATGATAATGAAGATATTAAATAGACTTAGGAAATTATATTGTAAAAACATCTTAAGGTGAATGGTTAAACCTACATTTAGTCACTTCACAAAATTTAGTAAAAAATACCAATATCTCCATTAATATTGGTTTTTAACTTTTTTCTAATTTAACAAAAGAAATTCAAAACAATGAAACCTTATCACTCTTTCTGCATCACCCTCGTAGAAGATTTCTCACCATTTTTCAAACATTCTCAATATGATATCTTCATGAAAAAATTTAGGTATTGATGTTGGATTAGTTATTTGAAAAATACACTGGTTTCTACAACCTTTCATCTTCTGTGTTATTCTTAGTTTGCCCTAATAATCTGTAGGGGTTGGAGCCACTGCACCATATTTTCCTAAAAGGTGGAGATTGTTAACCAAAAAGGAAATTAATCTACATGTTACAATGTTGTTTAAAAATGCGAGACCTATGAGGGTAGTGAATTATGCTAATAAGAAATTTAGATTGGGAGAGAAGTAATTAAATTTTATTATTTAATTGAAGATTTCTAATTAAAATAATAATAAATCTACATTTATATATTCATATATTGATTGGAAGGATTCTCACAATGGTCACTTCTTTCAATTATATCACCTTTAAGCCTTTGGGATACCAAATGCTTTCTTATATAATATAGTCGGGGCTTGCTACTTGTTGGCCTGTTGGGGTAAACAAACTTGATGTGTTTTTTTTATCTCGCAGTTGGAGTCTATGGAATAAGAAAGAAATTTGATAACATGAAAAAAGTGGTAGCTTGACAAAAGTTGTAGAGAAAAGATTAATCTCTCCTACCTTAACAGGGTTCTTGTCAATATCAACACCTACAAGAACTTTGTTGTGGAATATTATCAAAACTAATAGAAGGATATGAACAAGTGTATTGTAAGAACCTTGACAAACACGACCACTAAAATTTGGAACATTGTTTGTAAGAAGAGAAAATTATGTTTCTATTTTCCAAATATGTATGTTAATATATTACAGTTTAATGAATATGTTTTTTTATTATCATATATGGTTTCATACTTTAACAAAACATTCGCCTAGACTTCACAATGTTTTGTTATTCAATAAAAGATTTGCCAAGATCTTACAAGATTTTATAATTCAATGAAAGATTCTCCATCACTATACAAGATAATATAATCTGGTGAGAGATTCACCAAAATAATTATATATACATATTATATTATTGATAAAATCGCCGCCCATTTTTCCTATGTATCATGGGGATTAGCCCATTTATTATACATATAAATTTAGGGTGGTTCTTAAAATTTTCCCTACCTCCCAACTACCCTGTTGAAATCATATTTTTCTTCAAATCTGGAACATGCCTTACCTCCTTCAATAGCTATTGATTTGCATTCTGTGTTTTTATGAAAATTGTACCCATTCCAATGATTTTACAAGGTTTCTCATCACTCTATCGAACCTGTCCAAAATCTCCTTGAACATAATCATGAAAATGTTTCTTATCAGGTGTGACATGGAATGAGGCCCCTAAATCTATCACCCATGCATCAATAATATTTTCTAATGAAAGAATCAAAGCATCTTGCAACACATCACCCGTCACATTTGCTTCATGATTGTTTTCTTGTTGCGCGTCTCCTTCTTTTCCCTTCTGAGACTTGCAGTCTTTCTTTAGGTGTCCTTTCTTCCCGCATTTCCAGCACACTATCCCTGATCCAGACTTGGATTTTCCTTTCCTTAACTTACTGCAAGATCCTAGGCTCTTTCCTCTTTCCATTTTTCTTCCCCTAGTCTCTATACTCAAAGCATTACCTTATGTCTCACCAGAGTTTTTTTGTCACATTTCCTCACTAAGGATTGCACCGACAACATCATCAAACTTTAAAGTACTAGATCCAAAGACAGAGTTACTAATGGCCATAACTAAACCATTCCAACTTTCTGGAAATGAGCATAGAAATAGCAGAGCCCTAACTTCATCATCAAAATTTACCCCTACAGAACTTAATTGACTGGTAATTGTATTAAATTCATTTAAATGATCAGCAATAGATCCACCTTCTGACATCTTCATATTAAATAAACACTTCATAAGAAATACCTTATTTGACGCCGAGAGTTTTTCATATAGTTTGGCCAATGCCGAAATTAAACCCTTTGTTGTCGTTTCCTTTGAAATATTAAACGTTATCGACCCCGCTAAGCATAATCGTATTGTTCCAAGTGCCTTTCTATCGAGAATATCCCATTCTGTGTCTATCATACTCGTCAGCTTCTTTATCTTGCTGCTCAATGGTAGGTACAGATCTTTCTGATACAGATAATATTCCATCTGCATCTTCCACAGCTGGTAGTTTTGGCCATTAAATTTTTTGACCCTAAACCTACCATATTTCGCCATTTCTCCCACTCGAACCAAGAACCCTTCTCTCCTACAAGTTCAGCGGCCAAATATACTTCCGACTTTGATACGAGTTGTTAGGAAATTATATATTACAAAGCAATAGAACACATAAAATATTGCAGAAATATAAACACAGAACATGCATAAAACAAGAGAGACACAAATATACGTGGTTCACCTAATTTGGGTACGTCCATGAAGAAACAGCCAGTCCTTCCTTTTATATTATCTAGCAAACTGAAGAGATATAATCTACAGCAGATCTGCTATAATTCCCTCTTCACTCTCACACAATCTCCTCTCGCTTTCTCACTGAGAATACTGATCTACATAAACACAATACAATTCCCTCATATATAACAAGGGGTTGCCTTCTAGGGGAAAAAACCCTAAATTAAACATAACTTCTATCGTCAGATCTCTGCCTAATGAACAACCCAGATTGACTACGAAATTACAACATTTTACAAGGCAATTTTACATCTATTTTAGCTTCGGGGACTCCAAATAATCGTCGTTGGTGGCCAACATTTTACTATGAACTGGGGTCCAATGCAACGATACCTCTAAATAAAGAAGATAATCATTGTCTACACCCAACACCCTTTGGATGCTATAACCATAACTAAAATTCTAGCTATAGGAACAACGACTGCAACAACCTCTTCAACTCAAGCTACAAGTGTTGAACATGTGACAAAGACATTGCAAAATATGTCAATCTAGTCAGAAGAAATTAATAATTTGCAAGGGCAGCTTAAAGCTCTGCAAGAACAGAAAACTAGAACTGAAGCTTCTCATTTGGCTGAAGTACATAAGTCACAAAGGTTGCTAGAGAGGTTACAAAAGGTGGAGAAGGATACAACAATTAGTCAAACCTTGTCCCAAGCCAAGGAATCCATTTGGATGGATATTTTGAATTCCATGAATGAGATTTGGCCATGCATCCAAATCATTTTTGAACAGAAAGAACTGATACAACGTGCCACTAAAACCATTGTTGAAGTAAGGGAAAAGATGGGAGACATGCCTACAAAAGCTTCCAACATCATCAAATTCCTGAATTCAAAAAATAAGTATAAACTTGAAGAGTTAGGAATTAGTGACATGACTTCCACCATCTTGGAAGTCAAGAAGGTTTTAACTAAAAGAAATCTCATTAATCAATTGGAGGAAAAATGTGAAACACTAGAGTTGGGAGTGAATAGATTCTTCAACAGGATTGAAGCATTAAATCAGAAAGGATTGTCCAGCATATATGTGATTAATGACAAACTGATTACTCAAGAAGATTATGTTTTAAATATGAAGGAAGTGGGCAGAAGAAGTATTAAATTCAGTGGTATAAAAGGCAGCATGATAGGTAGAGTGTTCTTAAAGACAATGGGAAATGACTTTTTTATCCACTATGAGGTAAAACATATCTTCACGGTAAAGCCAACATTTTCAAAGTATACCGAGGTAGATGATATTTATCGAAGGGTAATCAAGTTAACCATTCCATATGAAAAAAGGTGGCAGACACAATGTGATCTATTAGACTACAAAGTAACTCGAATGTAGTAAGAACATCAGCTAGCGCAACACAGTTATAGGTTGATTCAGCAACCGAATCCTCCAAAACAAAGCCAACTCTTCATGCATCTGTCCACCTTGCCTATGATTATGCAAAAGATCAATTTTATTGTTTAGGATAATGCTAATAATACATTGTCAGTTGAGACAGATTTTGTAATCATTTTATAATTATCTTTTATAAATACTTCATTGTTTGAAGTATTATGGTTGATTGTTAAATATAATCTCCTCTACGAATTGTAATTTTCTAAGTTTCTAGAAGCATCAATAATATGAGGATATTCTTCATAGGATTCATGTGGTGTACAAATTGGTGATTTTTTTCTTCTTTTCATGTGTTTAATCATTGTCTTCTTTCTCTATCATTTCTGAAAAGCTTAATCACATAACAGAAACTGTTATGAATAGGATATGTTATGTAGAACACCCTATTCTGGTTGTTAATAATTTATATGTTTTCTGTTGTGGTCAAATTAAGGAATTCTTCATTGCTCCTTAGTTTCTACTGAATCTTACATTTCTTCTGTTTCATAATCCATTTAAAATTCTGAAAGATCCAACTAGTGCAACCTAGATTGCCCTATGAAACTCCTTCAAAGTTTGATGCAGATCTAGTTAATATTTAGACTCCATAGCCCAATGGAATTATAACAATTTAATCAACCAAACAATCCAATAAAAAACAATCAATACAGTAATAACTAGCCTAAAATTCACATCAAACATAGCTAAATTTTACAAAGAGATCCCTCTCTGAAGCTGGCAGGGCTAGATCCCAGCTTCAAAAGTGGTTTTGATGTTGTCCTATGTGTTTACTCCCTCAACCTCAAAAATACAGAATGACAACAACAGGAATAAGGTCAAGGGTCATAGGTTGGCTACAGTTGTAGAAGAAGGTCCACAAAGTGAATAAGGCAGGCCGAAGTTTGACTAGGGATGGAAGAGGGCTTTGTGACTTATTGAGGAGGTTGGTTAGGGCCTCTAGAATCAAACACAGGTAGGAAAAAGTGAAGAAGGTTGACCAAGAAGGCTTCAGGTGGCTTAAGAGGTTTGATCATGGGCTTGAATAATAGAACAATTGATTAAAGGAGTAGTCTACTAGTGCATGGAAGCAATTGAAGGTGGCAGAAGGCCTAAAGTATTAGAAAATCAGAAAGGCAGAAATATTTTCTTATATAGATAACTACTTGTGATTCTTTTATCTATATGTTCTTCTTTTATCTTTTAGTTCTGTTAGAGTCGGCCTGGTCAAGTCCTCCGTCAGGGATCAAAACTCCTTATGCATTTCATGATTAGGTGTCCTGCTCCACTCTTCTAGTTGCATTTCGCTAGGGACATGCCATGATCTGACGGAGAAATTCATGCTAGTCAGTTTCCCTCATGTCTGGCCCATGCTGGTTCAGGTCTTGGTCCATAATCACTGAAAGTCATGATAGTCATGGTCTGGTCATATTACAGGACAAAGTCAATTTTTATGTTTGTGTCCAGGAAACCATCAAACTGGTCCATGAAAAAACATGTTTAGAACAAGCCATCCAGGCCAGGGGGATACTTTATACAACTATGGTCCAGAAAGCTTCATCATCAACTGAAGAGACATCGACTCTTCTTCAAAACTCAGTTTTGAAGAAAAGTCAAACAAGGTCATTTATGACAAAATTTTCCAAAAATGTACAAGTTGATTTTTCAGATGAAGTCATGGTTTCTATGGCCAAATGCCTAGTCACACAGTCCCCACAAAGAAACGCCGAAAATTCAATCATAAGAGCCAAAATTTCAGAGAAAAATGAAGATCAGGGTGTTTTATAAGTCAATGAAAAAGTGCAAAACATAAACATTTGAAAGTGGGTTTTCAAGGAAGAAAAAATCAAACCCATCTCCTCTAAGGCTATAAATACATGTTTTGCCCAAATCAAAGCCATTGTGCTCTTGCAAGACTTGGAGAAAGCATTTCAAAGGAGAGAAAGCAAAATTGTGAGCATTTGAGGGAGCGGGAGTTGGATTTCGAGGGTGCAGCGCATACACCAAGGAGCGCGGCCAACACGAAGGGCACGGCGCACACGCAGCTAGCCCACAGTGGGATATTTACAAGGGCGTGACGCACACCCAGCGTGCGGCGCACTGGGCTTGGCCCGCGACGCACACAGCCAGGGGCATAAAAAATTGCCAAACCGCTTCAAATCTTGGTGAAGGTTAGCAAAACAAGAGGTAGGCACTGTGGACACCTCCTCTCCAGCAATTTTGTCATTAATATGGTGTTTATGAGATGTTTAAATGTCACCAGAAAGCATAAGGTCAAACATGAAAAAAAAAATCACCAATGAAAACGATGGTTGGGGTTGCAAAAATGTGATGATGTCACCAGGGTTTCACTCCACTCCCCTTGTCCCCTCACTCATCATCTTTCTCATCTCCCCTTGACCATTTTTTCTAAGAACCCCATCCTAAAACCACTACATCACCCTTTCCCTATCCCGCAAGCAACTCATGGTGGAATTCTGAGCGCGCAGCACACACACAAGGTAGTGTGGCGCACTGGGAGCCAGTGCGCAGTGTAAAATTGCCGCTGGCACGGCGCACTCAGAGCGCGCGACGCACAGAGGTATAAAGCCCAGAAACCACAAATTTGCCTAAAAAATTTTGTGAATGCCATTCAAACTTAAGAGGTAGACCAACTACCTTCACTCTTGGCATGAAACTTGAGAAGAATACCATGATTTCAAAGAGTATAGATCTAATGCCAAAGTTTTTTTTTAGTAAACTAAAGAGGACACAAAGAGATCAAGCTCCCAGGGTTTTGCTACAGTAACGGGGTTGTCAAAGTATTCTCCTACCCTACTCCTATCACCATTTTCCCTACATCATTTTCCCCTCATCATCACCCTAACACCACTGTAATCATCTTCCTTTTCTCCTGCCTCCTCCTATGACTCAAAAAGCCCAAACCCTACCAAAATAAATTCAAACCCTACCCCATCAATACCATACCCAAAAAACACTCCCAAATCCCTGATAAATGTCTCCTTTTAAACCCCTATTTCCCTTTCATCATTCCCCTCCTAACACTCCCTGTTTTAATTGTCCCCTTGGTGACAGATTTTTAGAGCAGTTATCAATTTCATTACATTCAGAGGGCAGCATAAAACTCAGGCTACAAGTAGCAGTAATGGCATCAAAAAATTCATCAGAGTATGAGGAGGGGACCCACAGTGGCACATCTTTAGGAGAGAGGGACCATAGGAGACATCACCGGAGTGGCAGACATATTAGACATGAGGCAAACACCCTCACTGAGCTGCAGGCATGCCCGCTCGCCATGTCTTGTTTCCAACACTTGGCATGTTATGAATTTTGTCAAAGGGTGGAAAATGTCAAAGTCCATCATGAGTTGGCCCGCCTTTTTGCACTTCATTTATAGGGAGGTCAATCCATCCTGGCTGGGGTCACTTTCACCTTGACACCAGAAACCATATCATTGGCAACAGGAATACCGAACATTGGAGAGCAGTGGCATAAGAAAAAGAAGGTGGAGAGGCATCATTATGAGCCTTACATCAAGAACAGCTGCTTGAGCCAGCTCACCAAAGTTTTTCCATTCAGATTTTTGAGAGATGAGTATGCCCCACTCATGAGATTGATCATGAAGTATTTCACTTGCGAGGGGAGGTTTACACGCCTTTACGCATATCACATCAGGTTGCTCATGCACTTCACCCAGGTGCGGATGATGAGCCTCCCATTTTTCATTTGCAACAACATTGAGAAAATGAAAAATTTCATGCAGCGCAAGACCACTCAACAGCAGCTAAATAGTGTCTATCATTTTGCTCTCATCCGGATTTTGGTGGACCATCAGTTAGGATTGCAGGGTATTGCTTGGGAGGACTTCATCTCTCGTGATTTCTTCAACGCTCCACCGGTGGTATCAGAGGTAGAGCATGAGGAGGAGGGTCCTTCACCTCAGTTTGAGCACCATGAAACTGCCACCATGCCAGTATACATCACATACCAGAAGGGCAGTAGATTGTTGTTCGTAGCAGCAAAGCGAGTGTTATCTCCACCTGGGGTGGAAGGGGCCTCGCTTCCGGCATCGACGACACAAGAACAGGATAGAGGTAAGGAGCCAATGCATGAGGAGGGGCCTTCGGGTGAGCCATCAGGTGCACAAGGGATCGGTGTCATCCTCATTCCAGATGAAGAGACAGAGGCAGAGAATGCCAAACTTAGGATGATCATTCGGGAGCAGGACACAGAAATCAAAGACCTGATACTCAATTTCGAGAGGGCCAGATGGGTCATCAAATATCTAGAGCAGAGAAACAAACAGCTTGAAGACCAACAGACGATCAGGGAGCTGCAAAGCATCCGTGAAAATCGACAAGTTGTCCAGCAGAGAGGGATCGAGCTCACTCCCTTGGAGCAAGAGATCAACAACGACCATGAGTCTTGGTTGGAGCGGGTCAATATACACTTGGAACAGCGGTTGGGTAAAGCTAACAGAGAGAAAGACATGCTGAGGCACATGACTTATCACTACCAAGCCCGAAACATGAGCTCCAAAGCAAGAATCAGGAGCCTAAAGGAAAAATTGAGCAAAGTGACAAAGGAGGCAAAGGAGGCAAAGGAGCAAGATCGGCTTCGAATCTTGGCTGAGGCTTCCTTGGCACAGCATAGCACTTCATAGGGAAAATCCAGCCCAAATTTTGGACACAAAACAGAAAATTCCTCTAAAATTCTAGAGTTCCAAATGAGGAATGGCTTTCATATTTGGATTCATCATCGAAAAATACGACTACTGGTGTCCGGGCAAGAAATTTTGACAAGATTTGGGCTTCCTAAAGGTCAAAAAACACCCAAAAATGGCCTCTTTGCCACTTTTTTGACACACAGAAAGCAGTCTTGGGAGAATATTTGGAGGGGCAAATGAGCACCAAATTAAAAAATTCCAGTGGGGTTAGAAAGTAGACAAGACAGGCTTTCCAACAAGCCCACTTGGGAACATTTTGGACACCTGCAAGTGCCCCAAAACAGGCCCCAAAGTAGCGTGATGCACAGAGAAAATGGCGCGGCGCACAGAGGAAAAAATTGCCAATTTGCTTCCATTTCACGAAATTTCGGTTCGCGACTTCTCCAAGTGGGCCCGGTCATCTATACTTCGGTTTTTTGGTACCAAAAGTGGCATTTAAATAGTTTTCTCTCCAGATGGGCATCTATGCAAGTGGCAAAGGAATGCAAAGGGTCACCCCAGCCAAATGTCATGCTAGAGAGCGCTGCACCTGTAGCTGATGGTTGGCTCTCCATCTCCATTTCGAAATGATTTGAGTAACTTCCCAACCCCTAGGCGTTCTATCTCTTCCTAACACATTCTATATATTGTATGCAAGTTATTTGCAAAGGGTTGGTTGGCTTGTAACTTTTGGGAGACTGTGAGAAAGAAACTTTGTTTCTACATTGTATATTTTTACAGAGAATTAATGAAAGGCAGCGGCTCTGTTTCATGAGATTCTTGTGGTTGTGAGTGTAGCAAGTGTTTCTCTTATGTTTCATATGTATCTCTTTATGTTTCGTATTTCATTTCGCACTCATTTCTGGTGAGATTTTTCGAGTGAGATCAAGTAGAATTCAATTTTATTGCTCTACCTATGGGAAAATTCCATGTGTAGTGTTTCATTCTTCTGTTGAAAAGGATTCATGTTGTCCATGCCCTTTTCACCTTCTTAATCAATCTCTCCATTTCTTTGTTATGTTCCATAGTTTCATTTCGTACTCATTTCTGGTGAGATTTTTCGAGTGAGATCAGGTAGAATTCAATTTTATTGCTCTACCTGTGGGAAAATTTCATGTACAGTGTTCGTTCTTCTGTTGAAAAGGATTCATGTCGCCCATGCCCTTTTCACCTTCTCAATCAATCTTTCCATTCTGCCATATTTTAAAATTAAATTGCTATGCTTTAAGCCTACCTTGCCTCACGAAATAATCTGTGCCTTCATGTTAAGTTCTCTGTTCATTGAAGTCCAGTGATCCCATAACGTCCCAAAAACGCAGTCATTCACGAAATCACTCATTATTTTCATTTCCACTTACTAGTCTAAGATAAATAGTTCGTTTGAAAGTCATCTCAGTCCTTTTCGTTCATCTATTCACTGAGTGTGACCCAGAGAGAGCCCTCTCCTGTTCTAGTAGGGCTAGCTACCAGACTGAGCGTGGTTTATGGTTACCCTGAATTTTGCCTTCCTTTAGCCTGAGGCGGATTTAGGTGCTAACAAATTCATCAAGAAATTACCAAAACAATAGCACAAGGATAACAGATGTAGGTGGACAGCCAGGGAAAAATCCCTATCTAGGGGAAAACTCAGTCAACAATTATTCCTTCAATAGTTTCTTGAGATAATCCAAGACTATTGACCTAGACAAAGACTTCCTCCACGCCAAGTCAGCCCTCAATCCTTCTTACAGATGATAACCCTTCAAAAGTAACTTCCACCTAGCAGCATCAACTTGTAGTAGTAGCTTCGACCCATCAAATAGCAGCAGCAGCAGCTTCGACTAGACAAAGAAAACTTTGATCTCCCTAGATATTCCTTTGATGTGAGAGATAGATGTCTCAAAATTTAGATCTTGATGTATTCTTTCTTCCCTCCAAACTTCACACCCTTTTCTATCCTTTTTCCAGCTCTTTTCCAACTTCTCATTTCCCAGATTCTTGCTTCTAGATATCGACGTTATGAGAGAGAGAATGAATTGCTCCAAATGAATTCAAACTACCTTGTATATATAGCCTTCTAATGAGGTCGAATTTTCCTTCTTGAAGCTGACTTGATCTCTTTGAGGTTGACTTGGTGTGGAGGGGACAAATAGTATATTTGACTCAATATTAATTCTTTTTACATGATTCAAAAGCCTAAGAAGGGTCTCTTTTAATGGACAATGACTCTAATGACTCATAATAAATCCTAGGAGTCCTCAAAGGGGACTTTGACCTAAAATATGATGACCCAAGCATTAAATCCACGCTTTAATAAGTCATAATAATAATAATAATAATATTTTCTTCATTCTTCTAATAAATACATTTCATTGTGACTCAAATACATTTATCAAGACCAAACCTAGTTACATATTTCAACATTCCCTCTTAACTAGGGGGGTATTCATAAGTACAAGTACAAGGAATATCTCAAAACACATGAACCATGAAGAATCTTAGCGACCGCAATGTCATGGACTAGATTCCTAACCAGGGAAATATATCCAATGTCCTTCAATAGTTTAGGCACTCACAATGCCATGGACTAGATTCCTTACTAGGGAAATCTATCTAGGTGGGACTAAGATGGATTAAATATTTCAGCCTCTCTATGTACCATCAGGCTTACTTGCTAACTGTCAACTCGGGGATCTAGGCATGTATCTGAGGTCAGAGATCCATGATCAATTGCACCCTCCCTACTTCAGGAACTAGACATCAACACAAAGTGTCAGCCATATGTCCTCCAAGGCAATGTTTCTCACACAGAAAGCCTTGACTTTCTATATTATTCCAATCGGTAAAATTCTTCCCCGCTCACATAGATCAGTAACCTAAAATCTCTCCTGATCAAACTGATTGATAACAATGAGCATGTAAAACATGTTATCAAACCTTCGAGATATTTCCTTGTATAAACACAACCCTACTTAGTAGCAAACTTTCAAATGTTCATAAGTAAACAAAAACATCTGGGGTCTTACAGAAAACTAACCTTTCTTCTCAGTTTAACATACTAGGACTTTAAAATGAAGCTTGACTAAAGATTCATCAATCATACATCTTCCTTTTGTACTTCACATGAAAAAAATATTCTGCAGTCAAATCCAGATTTCCTTATTTTAGTAGCCCCTCAAAATACATTCTCCAATTTCTACTTTCAAGGTGTCCATCGTGACTATGTCCTCCCTCTCAACTAGGGATATTCCTTTCATCCAAGCTCCCTCTCAACTTAGGGAGATTTCTTTCATCCAAGCTCCCTCTCAAATCAGGGAGATTTACTTCTTTTCTACAACATTGGAGAATATTTCATGGCTTCCATCATTTTCATCAAATTCATCATGTTCCTTATAACTTTCTTCATCATGCTTATCAAATGAACATCTTCACCATGTTGAAGATTATGTACCTACACAACTTAGATAGCTTTTATAACCAAATCTATGGGAGAATTAGGTTAACCACATCATAATAATGGAAGCATTTGACATTAGACATCAAAACACCTAAACTTAGTTAGGTTCACAAAAAATAAGAAACACATACTTTATACTTCAACTATGTGCTAAGGTTTTGTCATAAACCCTAGATTTCATCATCAAAACTTTGAGCACCTCAATCAAGAGAACAACATTCATTATATCTAAAGCTTCAATATTTTCTTCCATAGGTATGACATACCTATAAAATATTGCAAACACTAGAATCATTTCAAACAAATATAGTTCTACAATTCATTTAACAACTTTAGAATGCATATGTTAGACTTCCTATGAGGATTTAGTGAAAAGCCCTAGATTTCATACATGAGCTTTAACAATCAAAACCAAAAATAGCTCAATTTAAAGTAACAACATGACTAGCTTCCACTAGGGTTTGTTGTAAACCCTAGATTTTACAAGTTCTCAACAATCAAATTGATCATAATACAATTTCAAGTTTTATCAACCTTTCATAAATCTCAGATTGTCACATTGTCATCATATATCAGAGATTTTAACTTCTACTAAGGTTTAGTTACAAAACCCTAGAATTCACAAACAATATCAAACTTCGACTAGGGTTTAATTTAAAACCCTGGCACTTATGACCATCAACAATTAGGTCAACACGTATATCTAGGATTTCATAATCATGCACAAGCATATCAACATATGCCAGGCAGACCTAATGACACAAACATATTTAGACATCTAACATATTTGATTAGATGGAAAAACATATACCTAGGCTCTCATTCCTAGGATATCATAAGGTCTTGCTTATGAAATCTACCAAACCCTAAAGATCTAAGGTTTCAATACATAACAAATCAAACCCTAAAAATACTTCAAAGGTTTGGGATTTCAAACATTACCATCCAACCCTAAGAGATTAGGGTTTTCATAACCATACCAAAACCCCAAATATGACATCATCAAAGCATAAGACATTTTCTTTTTACTTCAACAATAACCCTAAGTAGGTTTGGGTTTCACACATAATCATTGACATACCCTTAAGTTAGGATTTTTCACAGAGATCCTTTTTAGGGTTCCACGAGAGTAATCAAATATATGAGGAGGGTAGATTTATCTAATGATGAATCACCCAATCAAGAAAAGTTATGATTCAAGAGAACTATACATAATGATGTTAGTAATAGTTTATCAAGAAATAATATCATGAAGATAGCAAAAAATTATAGTTTAAGGCATACCTTTGTTTCTTAACAAACCTTGCAATTCCAATGATTTGTCTTGTGAGGCCTTATTTCATAATCCTTGAGTATTCAACAATTATTTCCTAAACAAATAAAATATCAATAGAAATGTGATTAGTATTTAATGTAAACAAAACTAGATAAGTAAGGAAAACTAAAAATGAAAAGGTAATAGGATACTCATATTTGGAAGTTAGTGAGGGTTCCCTCCAAGCTTGATGGATACCTATAATCTTATGAAAACAAATAAAAAATTTTAAACCTACAAATAATAGAAATTAAACAATGAAATAGCTAAGGCTTAGATCAAAGGACTTAGTAGTGTAAGTCCCTTATATCCAGTTCTTCGGGTTTATTCTTTTTTGGAGATCCTTCTTCAGCAACATTGGCTTGGTCTCTATTTCTTTTCTTGTTCTTCATATTATCAGGAAAATCACTTCTATAGTGACCCGTTTTGTGACATTGGTAGCATTCTATTTTGGACATATTGACCTTCCTTCTTGGCTCTTTTGACTTCTTGAAGTTTCATTTCTTGTGAGAAACGGAGTATGAATTTGAAACTTTTTCTTCTTCATTGTTGGATACTAATGATATCTCATTTATTCTTGGCTCCAAGCATTCCATAATTGCTCAAAGGTAGGAGCTTATTCCCAATTGTTAAGACCTAAAACAAAAGAAGTCTTAGTAGGTGGTAATCCCAATAATGCCATAATTACTATCTCCTTTTCTGGTACAATTTCGTCCATGGCTTGAATTTTATCTCTAATTCTAGATATCCTTACAAAGAAGGAAGCCACAGTGTCTTCCTTTGTCATTTTTGTAGTCCTTAATTCATTCTTCATACTTGCTACTTGACTCATGTTATTGATAGTGAACAATTTGGATAAGGCTTCATACATTTCTTGATCATGGTCTATATTGGAAATGTATGGGACAAGATTGTCATTTATGCTTTCTAACATCAGTGGCATAGTTAATATCTTTGAATCTCTTAACTTTTCTTTATCTGCATCACTAGATTCTTCGGTAGGTTTCTTCACCTTTCCTTTCACCAAATCCAAGACCTTGTTCTTTTCAAGAATGAGGTCAATTCTCTTCTTCCATGCCGTGTAATTTGATACTCCTTCCAATTTTTTCTCACTCTTTATTGCGTTAGACATTGTCCTTGAAGATAGTGAGATTCTTCCCTTATGAGAGCTTATTATATGATCCCTTGTTCAATCCCTTAGACTTATTTTAGTAGATTATACAACGCTGCCTTTTTTTTTCTTCTTCACCTTAGCTTTGATACCATGTTAGAAAATAAAAAAGACATAAAGATTTTCTTATATAGATAATTATTTGTGATTCTTTTATTTTTTAGTTCATCAAGCAATTACCAAAACAATAGCACAATGACAACAGAGGTAGGCAGGCAGCTAGGGAAAAACCCCTATCTAGGGGAAAACTCAGTCAACAATTATTCCTTCAATATTTTCTCAAGATAATCTAAGAATCTTAACCTATAAAAAGATTTCCTCCGCACCAAGTCATCCCTCAATCCTTATTTCATATGATAACCCCTCAAAAGCAACTTCGACCTAACAGCATCAACTTGCAGTAGCAACTTCGTCCCAACAACTGGTAGCAGCAACAGCTTCGACTAGACAAAGAAAACTTCGATTTCCATAGATACTCCTCTAATGTGAGAGATAGATGGCTCAAAATATCGATCTTGATGTCTTCTTTCTTCCCTCCAAACGTTGCACCCTTGTCTAACCTTTTTACAACTCTTTTACAACTCCGCACTTTCCAGCTTGTTGCTTTTGGATATCAAACTTATGAAAGAGAGAATGAATTGCTCCAAATGAATTTGAACTGCCATGTATATAACACCTTCCACTGAGGTGGAATTGTCCTTCTTGAAGCCGACTTGATCTCTTTGAGGCTGACTTGGTGTGGAGCGAACAAATAGTATATTTGACTCAATATTAATTCTTTTTACATGATTCAAAAGCCCAAGAAGGGTCTCTTTTAATGGAAAGTGACTCTAATGACTCAGAAAAAAATCCTAGAAGTCCTCAATGGGGACTTTGACCTAAAACATGATGACCCAAGCATGAAACCCATGCTTTAATAAGTCATAATAATAATAATAATAATAATAATAATGTTTCCTTCATTATTTTAATAAATACATTTCATTGTGACTTAAATACATTTATGAAAATCGAACCTAGTTACATATTTCAACATAGAGGAGCATCAATGTCACTAACAACGAAAGGAAGACCTGTCATAGTTGAAGGCTACAAAAAAGTGGGTCAATGAGCTAAAAGAGTTGTCTATTGATGGACAACAAGGTTGTAGTGTATTATGGGCTAAAAGGAGCAAGCCTAGGTGAGTAAAGATCTTGTTGATTGTATTGGTTGTGTTTTATATTTGTATTTGGGAAAATGAGGACCTGTTGGACTAAGCGTCAACCCTAGTTGTATTGGTCACTTGTATGACTGTGTATACTAGATTTGTATCACGCTTTGTAAAGGGCCAATATTCCTTGTATGGGAGCCCTATTTCTTTTTTATTGATGTACGAATAAGGAACATGATTTGCGCCAAACTTTTTTGTATTTCTATTGATTTGTTTGTTGTTATATTTAGTTGTGCAAAGTTGTTTATTGTTGAGCACTATTAATGTGTTTATGTGCTTCGTTAATTCATAAACTAGAACTAGGGTGCATGGAAATTTCAACAAGATGCACAAAAGCCACACTCCCAAAGAACTAGGAAGAGAGCTAAGTTCTATGAAACCTTAGTCAAAATCTAAACCTCTAATAGGAAAATTCGGAAAAATGAAAAAAAATCTCTTCATCTTGTTGTAGTAAAAACTCAATCCTTCATTTTTGACTTATTTATTTCAAATAACGGGGACCATTTCCATAAATTTTTGGCTAAATCACCTTTTTAATATTTTATTTTGGTTAAGTGTCCTACAATTTTGCAATTTTTTTATTTTCATTGGATTTCTATTTTTATTGTTTTGTTGAGTTCAAATTTTCGCTAACTTTCCATCGGTACTTGTTTCATCTCATTTGGTTACACGGTTTACAAATGTTGTTCATCCAAAGTTCGATAATTTTTACCGTCTAGGTTAAAAAATGTACAAAATGTATATTATTTTTATTTTTTTAAATAAATTAGTAATGGGTTGTAAATATTAATTCCTAGTTAAGTTTTACTAATTATTTCATTTTTCACTAACGGTCCTTCAAAATCGTCATAGTCAAATTGTAGAACAATTAAAATTGTGTTTTTGGGATCTCAATAATTTATTCCAATTCCCAATTTTAAAAGAAATTACGAGACATGAAATCTCAAATTACAAAGTGGTTGTAGTTCATTTTGTCGTATTTTTAATTACGAAGTGGTTGTAGTTTATAATGGATGAGTCCCACTCCAAGTGAGCTTCGCTTTACCTCACCTCCTCCCTTATTCTTAAATAAAAGTCTTGATATAAATATCGTCGTTATAAAAATCCCAATAAATAAAAGTTCCAATAAAATATCTTTAATATAAAGTTCGATAAAAATCCCCGATATAAATACCTATGATAAATACCTGATAAAAGAAACTTCGGATAAAAAAAAATCTCGATATTTTAAAAAAAAATCGATGTAAACAAAAATTCTAATATATCAGACCTCGGCAATTTTGGTTTGATGTCAAAGTGCTCATTTTAAAAAACCTGATATATAATATTCTGATTACTTCTTATATCTCCCTCCACTCCTTATCCCTCCACACACCTTTATAACAAGTCTACATCTTATGCCTCCCCTTTATAATAAGCGTCCACCTTATGCCTCCCACTTATCCACCATGGCTCACGTATGTGAGCCAAAAACCACTATGGCCCATCCTTATGGGACCAACAACCACTAGAATGATGACAAGTGTCCCTTTTTTGTTTTTATTATAATTTAAATTCATTTAATTTTTAATATTTTATTTTTGTAATTATTGTTGAGATTTTCTGTTTGTAGCAAAATAGGAAAAATCTCAGCTAATGACAACAATAGGAATTCAGTTCCTAGATTAGCTCCAGGTTGTTGGGAGGGAGTTAATGCCTCCTATATTTGATGTGAGGGAGTTAATGAGCTGTTAGATTCTCTATGCTATATAACAGGCAACCATTCGGATGGTTTACTAAGAGTGTGAGAGGTTTTAGTGAGGATTTCTTGATGTAATCTCCAATTTGATTAGTATATTCCTGATGCCTATGTTTGGTGGACGTAGCCCAGATTGGTTGGGTGAACCACGTTAAACTCTTGTGTTTATGTGCTTGATACTCTGTTGTGTGTTTATTTAATTTTGCTGTGCACCTGTACCAACAATTGGTATCAGATCATGTTGGAGGTGCTGCCTGGAGGAGCTGACTGGAGGCGCTGCGTGCGTGACTGCTGTGTATACCCTGTGCTGGTGCGGTGAGGTGCTACGCTGGCGGACTGTGCTGAGGTGTTGTGCGGTGCTGCGCTGATACCTGAGCGGTGGTATTTGCGTTCAAAGTTCAGGTTTGCATACACAGTAGACCGGTGGTATGTGCGTACTCCACGCAGCGGAAGAGCGGTTGCACGAGGAGACCACAGAATTACTGTATATATCAAGCCTATCCACGCTCCAGACCTCAGCGGCTAGGCACAGGCTCACGGTGCTGCTCTCCTTCGAACGATTGGCTCGATTCTGTCGACTATTGGGCAGAGTGCTCACACATGTAAACCACTGCATATTACATTTAACAATGGCGTCAACGACTAGGCAGGCAGGTGAATCGCATCCTCGCTTGTGGAAAATTGAACTGTAAGTGCCTAAAGTACTGTTTATAGTTCACACATTTAAAATGTACAGTATGGTATATGATGTCGTTAGTCTAGATATCTGCCAAGCGAAGAACAATTAGTTGAATCTCCATGCGATAAAACCAGCGTGAAGTTTTTTATGGTTTGCTGTTCATAGTGCGTAGTCAAATGATATGGGACCGTCGAAGCTCGTAGAAATTATGCTTACGCGCAGGAGAAATCATGTGAATGCCTTTTGTTTTTTGGGAAATATTTAACACACTTAAATCGCAGAGTAGGAATTGTCTCCGACAGTCCTCAGGTTTCATGAGATAACGCAAGCACTCAGGTTTCGTTATCTACACTTAAACTGACTAGCGCCAGGGATCTGTTCTTGGGGGAGATCAAGAGGCTTCTCGGTGCGGCCCTTGCAATTCTCTGCAAAACCGTAAATAACACTGTGGTATATTGGTGTCTGCGAAATTTTTTGTAACAAAGCCGTAAATAAAAGATTGGTTTATTGGTGTAATTCTGGTGGATGGTCAGTTTATATACTGCAATTTTTTTCACAGCAATAAGTCAGTTTTTTTTGTTGTGTAAAAACAAAGGCATAGGCAGAAATTTTTGTGTGGTGTGCAAACGGAAGATATTTTTTTTTTTAAAGGCATAGGCAATTTTTTTTTATTGCTGGTATTTAAACGTTGGTATTGGAGATTATTGTGCTTTTTTTATACAAAAATGGCGAAAACTCAAAGTGCCCGGTTTGAAATTGAGAAATCTAATGGCAAGAATAATTTTGAGATCTAGAAGGTGAAGATGCATGACTTGCTTGTCCAACATGGCGTGGCAAAGGCGTTGTTGGGCAAGTCCAAACAGCGTTACAACATCACAGATAGTGAGTGGGCTGAGACGGATGAAAGAGCGATTAATGCTATTCGACTGTGTCTAGCTGATGATGTCCTGTTTAATATTATGTCGGAGACAACAGCTACTGGTTTGTGGACGAAACTGGAGAAACTGTACATGACTAAATCCTTAACCAATAGGATTCTCCTGAAGTGACAGTTGTACGGTTTGCGAATGAAGGAAGGTACATTGATTGCTGATCATTTAAATGCTTTTAATACTCTTCTTGTGCAATTACAAAGTATAGAAGTAAAAATACCATCCGAGGATAAAGCTATTACTTTATTGTGCTCGTTGCCCAAGTCATGGGATCATTTTGTTACTTCTATAAGTCTTAGTTCATCAGAAACTATTGAGTTTGATGATGTAGTTGCATCCTTATTATCGGAAGAAACAAGGAGGAAGTCACATTCTGAAACCTCTACATCAGAAGCTATGATGGTTAGAGGTCGTTCGAAAGAAAGACGCCCCAGGAAGCCGAGCGACTCACGTTCAAAGTCGAAAGGAAAGAAGAGTAAGCTAAAGTGTTGGTTTTGTGGCAAATTAGGGCATTTAAAGAAGGATTGCTGGAAGCGACAGCAGCAAACTTCAAAAGCAGAGTCTTCGACAGAGAAGAAGGAGGCAAATACGACAGATACAGGTTCGACATCGGGTTCAGGTATGAGTGATGAAGTATTATCAGTTAATGTGTCAACTCATGGTCAACATTGGTTGTTAGATTCCGGGGCATCAAACCACATGTGTATCCATAAAGAATGGTTTAAGGAATATAAATCAATTAATGATGGAGTTGTGTATATGGGTAATGATGTAACATGTAATATTGTTGGGATTGGGAGCATACAACTACAAATGTTTGATGGCACAACCAAAATATTAACTGATGTAAGGCATGTACCAGATCTAAGAAAAAATTTGATTTCATTAGGAGCACTTGATTCAAATGGATATAAAACTGTAATTCAAGGTGGAGTTATGAAAATCTATAAAGGTATCTTACTAGTTATGAAGGCTAAGAAAGT